>JAODAL010010394.1:0-105412 GCA_025379985.1 Phyllomedusa bahiana | reverse complement strand
TCAGGGGGCCCCTCACATTACCACTCCTGTCTTTTGAAAAAAGATGTGGTGTCACGTAAATTTAGACACTATCTAGCCTTTTTAGCAACCTGCACGGGTTTAAAAAGGGTTAGAACTGGTCAAAGTGCTGGGATTATATAAACTTATTATAAAAAAAAATTTTATTTTTAGTTATGTGTTTCGGGGAAGGTCAGATGACTACGTTGGGTTTTGCCATTGATCCTAATTACCCCCTTTCCTATCGAGAATACAGTGATCAAAAGTGGTATACTTTTTCTGTCTATTTGAAGGGGAAAGGAAACAATTACTATGCATGTAAAATAAAGGAAGTGGTAGTGTGAATTAAGAGATGTCAACAAACATGAAGGACAGTGTTTCTTTAAAATGATAGTACAGTATGTGCCCTCACTTTTTTCTGTTTCAAGAGTCCCATTACTATATGGACAAAACCGGTTATTTTGTCGATCCATATTCCTATTTTCGATTAAAGGGAACCTGTGATTTCTTGGCCTTTGCTGAAGAGAGCATAAGCTAAACCCAAACACGCTGTCTCCAGCAGAGTTTGCTTGTTTGTAATGTTTGTTGAACATTTAAATTCAATTCCTTTTATAACATTGCAAAAGGCAGGTCCCTTGGGATTGTGATTTTTTTTGTTGTGTTTGAAAAATTACAACCGCTAAATTTGTTTTTTGGGTTAAATAGAAATTTTCTTTTTGTGTTATCTACCAAAATGTTTAATATATAATATATTAAAATTTTAATTTTATATATATATTTTAATAAATAATTTTAAATTTATTGTTATGGGGGGGGGGGGGGGGAGTTGAGCGTTTAGGTAGAACCAGTGTTGTGTTTTGTTTGTATTATGTGATTAAAAATAATTGGGGTATGTTTAAAACCCCCGACTGATTTTTACAATGTATTGGAGCCAAAAAAAGTGTCAAAAAGCCCCAAAAAAGTCTTAGTAATTTTCATTGATTCCTATGTAAAAAGCATTGTAGTTCACACACCAACAAGTTATATACGGCGTTTTAGGCGCTTCTCTGGACACCTCCTTTTTGGCGCTGAAAAAAAAGTGCTTCAATGCTGAAACCCCATTATAATAATCCAGAGCTTACAAAACTTCGGTCCAAAACCTTGCCGTGTTTTTGCGTGTTTGTAGGTGATTTCAGAAAGAATGTTGGAAAACCTCGTCCAAAACCTTGTCAAAAGCTCGTCTGAAAAGGTGTTTTTGAGTCGCTTTTCAGACGAGGTTTTGATGCTGATTTGGATGCTGAAAATTCAATGTCTAAATCAGCTGTTACAGGGTAAGTGACAGACCACTGGAAACAGCATGTCTGTCTCAACAAGGGCAGCATAAGCCATTTCACATGTTCCCTGTAAGTGCATTATGGTATCCTTCAGTAGATGCATGCTGAATCGTTTTGTTGCATTTTGTTGCCCACTTAGAAAACCCAGAGAAGGTGTTTTTGGATTTGTGGTTCCTGTCTTTAGGACCTATATCATTATTAGCCAGAGCAAAAAGCAACTACAAAGAGTGTCTTTGGCTCTGGAGAACCTAAACTGTGTCCAGTGGTCCCTCAATGTACAATATTGCAATATTGGTTCTGAGATGAACATTTTATGTTAAAATTATAACTCTATGGAAAACTGGTGACCAGTTCCGAAGTCTAAAAATGTCACCCAACATAAATCAAAATAAATATTAATATTGAAATGTAAAAGATAAGTAATACAGATAAAGCAAGCCCTTACATATAATAGTCAGAAGGATCTGCTGGAAGCTGGAGATCACTTTCTATATTGAGAACAGGAGCTTATTTGGGTCATGTACTTTATACACAGTGTACCAGAAAAAAAGAAAATGGGGCCCTCGCTTGGTGACCAAAGGAGTCGCTCATCCTAAGACATGTAAAGAGAAGTATAGGACATGTAGTACCGCACTGTAGTGTAGAGAGGTGCCATTAGACCATCAATCCCTCCATGCACTTCACTAATCCAGGGGTTTTTAGAAGTAAAATGTTCATGATAATTGTCTGGATCTTCCAGTCAATCACATGTGCTGTAGACTGGCAGTGTCTTGGACATTGTATGTTGAAATCACACTCAACATACAATATCCTAGGAAAGACCATAGATCATTGTAACTTGAGGGACCACTGTACTTTTTCCTTTCCTCTGTGGTGGCGCATTAGGAAAACTGAACATTTGGTTCCGGTTCTCCCAGAGATGTTGATTTTCATGGTCTCAGTAGCAGGACACTTTGGTGAACCTTTGTAACAAAAAAAAGATCGACCATAGTGAACAACCTCTTTAATACCGCACTACCCTCTGCATCAGCACAAGAATATATGATTCCAGTCAACTGGTCAAACATGGTTGTACAAATATATGGATTGACTCAGAAATACCCATTTCCTGCCATGGGTACTTATGGGTGAATGAGCTATGCTGCTGGGTAATAATAGGCCTCTTTTATCATAACAGTAACACTGTCTTTGTTGCCCATTGCAACCAACCGAAATAAGCATCATACTGTAGTTCTACCTATATGTTGTATGGATTTTAAGCTACATAATATGCTATACACTTGTCACATTTACAGCTGTTTTCATAGTTCTGCCAGTTGCAAGTAAAAACAGACAATGATTTACTTGCATGTAGCTTAACTGAGTAATGTTAGCTCCCTATTGCCCTACTCTCTGGTAGCAGTAAACCAGCAAAATTCTGAACGTGGCTGGATAATAAAACATTATGGGTGACATGTATGTAAGGAGCTGCGTCAGATATCTGGCGTCTTTTCACCCCAAAAACTGGTGCAGCCCTCCAATATCAGGTGCATTACAACGCGCACACAGGACTTTGTAATGCACCTGAGATCGGGGGGCGTGCTGGAGGCGTTTTGTACTTAAATCGTACTAATCTACACATTTATGACTCTTAAACGATAAATATAGGCACATTACCACTGGAACAGGTAGACTACTTTAAAAGTGGTTTACCTGAGCCAGAATTTAGCTATGTAGCTAGAAAGTGCTAAATCTATGACCCGCAGTAGAACAAGTTCATAGTTAGACACTTTCCTACAAATGCACAGCAATAAAATTGGCGCCTGGGGTTTAAAAAAAATAAAGCCCTTTTTTATTCAAAGGGAAAAAAAAATGAAGGGGATTCACAAAAGTGAGCTGTGCCCAAAGGACATTTTAAAAAAATAAGTGAACAACAACCAAAAAAAAGATAAACTAATCACAATAAGAAAATTTTTTTTAAAAAACATTTTTTATTAGCATAATACATATTAAAAAAAATATTTAAAAAATCAAAAACATGGGACAAAAAAAACAGAAAACGTGGGCACAAAATCATGATCAGGTAATTTTTTATAAAATTAGAATGAATATATAGACTGACAGTGATACATATACAATGGTATGCAAAAAATCTAAAGTGCCAATGCTTAATAATAAATAATAAGGTTAACACAATGCCATAAATCCAAAATTATTTACTTACAAAGGTCAAAACTGATTAGAATTAATTAAAAAATTTTCTATTTGATTTAGTTTTATATTTTTTTTTGGGTTTTCATCTAAAGCTTTGTAGGTTAATATTAATATATGGTTTTTTATTGCTATTACCTTGTTTGAACAATTTATTTGGAACAAAAACCCCGTTTTTTTATATGGGGGAAACGAAACTACTGGAAGCCACGATCATACAAAGCTCACAACAGGAAATGCTAAACAACGTATTCAGGATGTTCTTTGATGTACACAACTAATAAGTAGTCACCACTAATGCAACTCTTCACCAAACCTTACTACTCCCCAATCCTACTCATTGCTTATCCCAATTCCAAGATCATAGTAATTGAGGTTACTGCACTATTTTTTCTGTCTCAACTATGGACACAACGGTGGAAACTCGATGGACCTATTATAATTGTGAAACAGACCCCGTGGCTTGTGTTTTTCACCTCCGTGACGAAGGTTCGGACGCAGATGTGAACGTAGTCTAAATGACAGAACCATTTGCCACAATGGAGGCATTCTTTTTACGATTGCATTCAGATAGTGTTTGTAAATTTCTTTCCAACATTGTTGCAAAAGTTCCCAAAAATGTGCTGCACTTATAGGTTGCTTTTCTTTCACCCTTCCATCCAGCTCATCTCAAAGAAGCTCAATGTGGTTTAAAGGGATGTTTTGGGAGTTAAGGTTGCTCATTGGTCTTCTGGGCATGTTAAAGAATAGATGAGAGGTCTTGAAAAGAATTACATGTCAATTCTTTTCAAGATGGAGCCGAGCTGCGCTTTTGAAACACGCAGCGGCGATCTCTCATGTGAACGCCGCTGCGTGTTCAGCATAGACAACAGTGATAATCTCACTGCTAATTGATTAGATCCGTCTTGGGGTCTGCTCTGTCGGTCCCCAAGACGGATCTAAAAAGGTTTTGCAACACGGAGTGAAAACTCAGTGTGAACAAGCCCTTAAAGTGGTAAAAAACGTTCATATTAGAAGCTATTTAAGGGGAGATGCAATCCGACCAGCCGCTATGCATACCTGTGCACTGCAGCGTTTCGGGGGCATATACCACCCTCCTTGTCAAGCAACGTTGCAGTACACAGGTATGCATAGCGGTCGGTTGGACTGCATCTCCTCCTGAATGCCCTATGAACATTGAACATTGTCTAGGTGTAAGACTTTCCTTGTTGCCCATAGCAACCAATCAGCATTCCCCGCTCATTTCATATAGAGCTCTGAAGAAATGAAAGGGGAACTCTGATTGGTTGCTATGGGCAACAAGAAAAGTCTTAGACTAAGATAGTTTTCAATCATGTCCTCCTAAGTCTTATACATGGACTAACTACAACAGATGCACTACTGATCACAAGTAACTTTTAATAGTTTGTATCCACAAAAAGTTTTTTTTTTGGGATGTGAGAATAAAAGTACAAGTTTAATGATTGACTCAAGTCTGCTAAACTATGTATATGGATCTGTTGAGAAGTACATATCTGTTGTTGTGGTATATAATTAATATCCGCTAAAAGTATATATACCATATGCAGGTTACCAACTCTGGGTCAAGCAAAATAGTCACAGACCCTTCCATTTCTGCCTCCAAGTTTATCAGTTGGTGTCACACACTGAGGAACCGTCATTTCACATATTCAATGAAATACAAAAATCCTGTGTGATGTACCAAAGATTTTACACTTTGATTCATCAGTCCACAACCCTTTTTTCCAATCTCCAATAGCCTATTTGGTGCAAATCTTTTTTTTTTTTATTTTGAAATCTTAGTGGTGGTTTTCTTACTGATCCTTGACCTGTCAAACCTGCAAATGGAAGTTTTTCCTTGACAGCTGAAATGACATTTGGTTTCCTTTTATTTTCATTAGCGGGGTTTTCTCACCATGTTGTTTCATTGAGTCACAAGCAGCTTTCATCCTCTGTCTCGTCAGGCTGTGGATGGTTCTATTGCAGGAATTAGCATATTTAGCTTCTCTGTAACTAATTTACAAAAATGTAAGTGCAGGAGATTTAATCTTCAGTAAACAAGGTTACAAGTGCTCTGATGAGTGAAAACAATTGCTTGTCTGTAAACAAAAGCTAATCTTTTCAGAGATAATTAGTCTTTTCCAAGAGTGAGATCCATCCATGGTGACGTCAGTCCCTCCTCTCTGTCTAATTAGGAGGCAAAGAAATGGTCATAACCAGAGAGACATGAGTGCACTTAGAGCCGATAAATGTTCTCTCTTATCTTATGACCAAGAGAAATACATTCCTCAAAAGAGGAATGTATTTCAGAAAAGTTGTCAACTACCTGTCCCTACATGTTGAAAGCTAATCTTTGTAGTTAAAAAACCCTTATAAACTGTGATTGAAGACTTTGACATATGAGGCGCTGATCACGCATACTGTTGACTCTCATCTGATTGTATAGTAGCTTTTGATTTGTCAGACCTCTTCCTGTCAGGGTGTCTTCCAGTTCCCAAATGCCTTTTGATGGTATAGGAAACTGTATTGACTGCAAATTTTGCTTTCTTGGCAAATTCTTTGTCGGGCAGGCCTACACTTATCAGGATTATAAGTGTTTGATTTTGTTTTTTCGTCTTGCCATTATGATAGCAATGTGCTCGGTTTTAAAGAACAAAACTGTCTAAATCCGTTTTGTAGTACAGTCTGTTGCAACACTGGTTATAAAGAATCAGATGGTTTGACATAATCCCAAAAATTTGAGACACCTGTAGAAATCATTTGCATCCAATTTCAAACCATAATTTGCTTTCTGCGCTGCAGAGCAGCTGTTCTGGGTGTCTTTGTCTGAGAAAAAAAAATCTTGGTTTACATTAGAAATTCAGACTATTGTTCTATTTGAGATTAAAATGCTATCATATTTTTTATGTTATTAACTCGGTTTTGAACGTTTAACGTTATTTGCTGTACTAGAACAGTGTTAACGTCAAAAATAACTAGTAAAATGGAGGCATTTCTGAAACATTTTGACTAGTAGTAGAGGTTAACAAAAAACAAGTTGTTTATTCGTAGTCTCCAACTATCAAAACACATAAGTGTGTATAGGGGCTGTAAACCGAAAACACTAGGATTTGTAAAGTTGCTTAAAGGAGTTGTCTCATTACGAGCTTTCAACCTGTCAGTGTCCCTGGTAAGTTGAACTGAGGGGCGTGTTTCTTGGTCTGTCTCTTCTGCTCCCTCTCCCCCCTCCCATCAGCACACAGGCAGCTACGTAACTTCTATACAGGGGGGGGGGAGGGGGTTTGCTCTCAGAGTTCACCCTGTGTGTGCCTGCCTAGGTCTGTTACAGGAGAGGGCTGATCTATGAGTGTAGAGAGGTCTGTGAAGCTGCTGTGTATGCTAATAGAGCAGAGGGGATGCATGTGTTCCTATATCCCCTGCTTAGCTTACAAGTCTCCACATCTCCAGCAACAACAAGGGAAGTGTTACTATACTCAGGATGTCTCACTAATACAGGAGAGCATAAAGTATTCACATGCCCCCTGATCTGTATAGTATTAGTATAGTCACAGTTCCAAAGACATATCATGATTATAGTAACAGACAGGGTCACTGCTGTCACATCTATCTGTGTAGAGAGCAGGAGGAAGCAGGCACACACAGGGTTAATCCAGGCTGCATGGACACAGACGCCAGAGTCCTCCCTCCCCCTCCTTCCACTCCAGAAGCATTCTGTGCGGGAGGGGCTCTCTGCTCTGACCTGTCTTCAAAGGTGATGAGTCATTCAGACCTGACAGCCAGTAAGATAAGGATCAACAGGTTGGCTACTATAGAGATTTGAGGAGCTGATGTAGTAATACTAACAGGGCTAGCTCAAAATCAGTAGGACATTTGTAATGAACATATATTGCAAAGCTGCTTGTTTTTTAAAGATCTTTAAATTAAAACCCAATCATTGTAACGAGACAACCCCTTTAATTTGTTTAATTCCTCATTGCAGTGGCTTCATTTTCATATGGCTTCAATCACCTGTCCCCTTACTCGTTTTTGCCCACACCCAAAGCAGTTTCAGCGCCAAAACTGTACACAATGACTGTCCAGTGTTTTTTTATATAACGATGCTATAGTGTAGTCATAACTGACATCATTGGTGCAGGGCAGTAGATGCCTGGCATTATTGGAACCTACCTCTTTATCTTTCTATGTTCTATATTTAATTATTTTCAAATATTTTATTTTCTATTCTGACATTTTAACACTTCAGGGCCCCTGCAGTAACCAGTCGTTGTTCTCAGTTCCCCCCTCTTCCTCTTCCCTTCTTGACTCTCCACCCATGCCGCACACCGCTGTGTCCCTCTGAGCTTCCTTCTTGCGGTTGGAAAATTCTCTGCTCTGTTTTGAAATAATTTGTCACTGAAGTTTCCATCATGTGACTTCTGCCAAATCAACCACACAATCCTCTTGTGCAAAATGCAAACCGTGCTGTGTGGTACTACAACAGGTGCATGCGTGCATCATATCATTATGGTCTTTCATAAGCAGATGTACGGTAATAATGTCCAGCACCCAACGAACTGAAGCTTATTGTCCCCAAGAAATACCCCATGTCACATAAATCCAACACTAACGTTTCATTTTAAAAAGTAGCTTTAAATCAACATATAATGCCAAGTAGTTTTGCAAACGTTTTACTTATCCTGTATTAATTGAGTTAAATATGTCTTAGATTCCAGTCACGTTGAGAGTTACATTCAAATGTTAGGTTTCAGGCTACAGGACCTTACATAACACTGATCCCCTGCTGGTTTCAGTGCAAAGATGGGTTTACTGTCAGGCATTGTGGAAGATGTAGTCCTTGTATCTCATTACTGCAGACAAATGTAGAGTAGGCCACTAGTCCCAGAGTGAATTGCAGCAGGATGTAGTACACTATATGTTATTTAGGGTTTAAGGATTGTGTTCGGTACAGGGTCAAGATCAGGGTCCAGTGCCAAGTCTCATCCCCTTTCTGGTGGCATGTATCAATAGCCCCCTTAGAAAAGTGAGCAGCACTGCCAGATCTTAAATATCTTATTCTGAGTTATCAAGTGATGGCTAAGTACATTCATTCTGCTGTTTAACAGTGAATCAGATGGGAATTTTTTTTTCACTGAAATATTTTAATGTATATGGAACAATATTCTTATTAAAAAGTGTGATATAACATACATATGTGTGGTAATAAATAGGCCAACTGCAATGGATTTTTACAGTATATATATATATATATATATATATATATATATATATATATATATATATATATATATATATATATATATGTGTATATATATATATATATATATATATATATATATATAATGCAGACCACGCTGATATAAACGTTTACGAATGGTCTGCCTCCCTTGAGTGTGACTAGAGTTGTGCTGCATTCATCATTCGGTTCCGCAGGGCATTATTTACAATGAAGCGCTCAGCAGTGTGTGATATAGCCAAAGGACGTCCTATTCTATGCCTTTGACCCCCATGACAGTCTAAGCTCAGTGGCCAATTCTGTCTGAGAGCATCCTGCTTTGAGGCCTCGCACTGGTGAGGTACAGTTGATCAATTGTAAGTTGTTGTCTTGGTCTCATGATGTCAAAATGTGAACAGCATGATGAGGAGGACTGTTTAAATACAAATTCAAATTGATCCTCTGAATTTATTGGGCTATTAAGGGATCAAACACCTGTTGGGAATTTTGCTATTAAGCTCCTTGTTAGAGATTAGCAAGGTTGACCCCTGTTGGTAAGTTCGTAGGCTCTAGGTAGGTAGGCTGGCCCCAGGCAGGTTGGTGGGTAAGTCCAAGTTAGGTACATAATTAGACCCCAAGTATAAGGTGACCAGAAATTTTGGGAGCGAAAGAGGGACGCGCACCACCCCAAGAAATTTGCACTGACCACTTCCTCTTTATGCCAAACCATGCCCCTTCACAAAAGGTCACGCCTACTACATCCAACTACTGTGTAACGGCTCTGGAAGAAAGCTAATTCAGGGATTTATCATCGTCCATCTTTCCTGGACGTTGCATAGCCTATTCAGTATCCAGGAAACTGGGAAATGCTGCAAAACTGTGCCTGAACCTAATCCATTACACTGCAACCGATATATCCACCACACAGACTCTATACTACTGCCATACAGTGACCATATAGTGACAGGTACCAGTGTACACAGGCTCTGCAGACACATAACTGATTATAGTACAGTTACATTCAAGGACTCACAGGTAATGTTTTTTTCTGATCGAAGACATTCACTTTCCTTATTCTTCCCCATCCGGCACCGACCATTTTTAAGTCTTTTCCCGGGCATGACTCATTCCTGCAGAATTTACCACACAAATATTTCTTACTGGAGGATATATCCCATAATGGGGATATACATACAAAAGCTTGGTGACCCACTTTCCTATGGTAGGAAAGTTGGATGCCTGCTGTTGGGGATGGGGAGTCACCCAATATAGTCAACAGTAAGGTAGTTAGGTATATATATATATGTCCCCACAGTAGGTTATAGGCACATAGGGCCTCTAGTCTGTTGGGAGGTATATGTGCCCCATATTATTCTGGAGGCAGGTATGTGTCCTCCATAGTCTGAAGGGTAGGCAGGTAAATATCTCCCATAGTCTGTAGAGTAGGCAGGTATAGATTCCTCCATAGTCTGTAGAGTTGGCAGGTAAATGTCCCCCATAGTTTGTAGGGTAGTCAGGTAAATTTCGCCATAGTCTGTAGGGTAGACAGGTAAATATCCCCCATGGTCTGTAGAATAGACTGGTATAGTTCCCCGTTGACTGTTAGATTGGCAGGTAAATGTCCTCCATAGTCTGCAGGGTAGACAGGTATAGGTCCCCCATAATCTGTAGGGTAGGCAGGTATAGGTCCCCACTGTCTGTAGGGTAGGCAGGTATAGGTCCCCCAAAGTATGTAGGGTTGACAGGTAAATGTCACACATAGTCTGTATGTTATGCAGGTATAGGTGACACTTGTTGGTAGGGTAGGCAGGTAAATGTCCTCCATAGTTTGTAGGGTAAGCAGGTATAGGTCCCCCTTGTCTGTAGGGTAGGCAGGTATAGGTCTCCTTGTCTGTAGGCTAGGCAGGCATAGATCTTTCTTGTCTGTAATGTAGGCAGGCTTTGGTCCTCCATAGTATGTATGGTAGGCAGAGATAATTCCCCCTTGTCTATAGGGTAGGCAGGCATAGGTCCCCTTTGTTTCTAGGTTAAGCAGGCAAAAAAGTACTCGCCTTTCCCCCGCTCTTCTGAATTTCTCGCTGCTCCATGTTCACCCGCAGGCAGCATGATGACAATCTCACGCCGCCTATGCTGGATACTATGGAGCCTGCTTGTGGCCTTCCAGTGTACTCCATGGAGCAGGGAGCTCTCGCTCTCTGCTCCACAATAGCTTTCAGCTGCATGCACGTCCAGAGAAGGCACATACAGCTAGAAAGATTGTCACTGCTGCAGGCCCACAGCAGTGGCATGGAAGCTAGCGACGAAATAGCAATATCCCGCTGAAAGTGGGACATTGCGAGGGCCGCAGGACAAAAGTATGAATGTCCCACCAAAAGTGAGATGCCTGGTCACCTTTCCCAAGTAGGTAGGTAGGTGGGCCACAGGTGGGTATGTAGATAACCCTCAGGTAGATAAGTAGGCCCCAGTTAGGTATGTTGATAGGCCTCAGTTAGGTTGGTGGTTCCCAGTTAAGTAGGTTGTAAGTGGGCTCCAGTTAGGTAGGTGGGACCCAAGTAGGTAAATGATAGGTGGGCCCGGTGTAGGCAGGTGGTCCCCAGATAGTTAGGTCATTGTGGGGCCCGATGTAGGTAGGTGGTCCCCAGATAGGTAGGTGTTGGTGGGCCCCAGGTAAGAAGGCTGTAGGTAGTTGTTGGTGGGCCCCAGTTAGGTAGGCTGTAGGTAGTTAGGGCCCCAGTTAGGTTGGCTGTAGGTAGGTAGGACCCCATTTAGGTAGGTTGTAAGTAGTTACCTCTCTCCCGCTCCAACATAGTAAAAAAGTAATATGCTGTATATGTGTGATAATACATTGGAAAACTGCGTATCTGTCATTCTATTGCAGTTAAATTCAATATGTATGCATACATGTTTCATGTGCTGTTCACATTTATAGCTGCTTTTACACTTTATCTGGTTGCCCTTGGAGTGAAACAATGTGCCACCCATGAGCTGTCTCTGTCACGTGAGCTCCAACAATGAATGCCCTGCTCTCACATAACTGGAATCTAACTGAATTCTGAATTTAACTTGAAACCTGACTGGAGAAGAAAAGATCATGAAAGAAATGCTTTACAAACTTACAATATCTTATGTGTTTTGTTATTTTTTTGGTTAATTTGATCTTCAAAAGTGGAGTTTTTCTTTAACAGATCAGAAGTTAGCACTCTTGCCTTTCTGCACTGGAGTCCTGGGTTGAAATTAAGCCAAGGACAAACATCTTCATGGAGTTTGTATGTTCTCCCTGTACTTGGGTGGGTTCGTCTGAGTTAAATGGTCATTCCATCACCTGGAGGTACCAGCTGTATTATGCAACTATCAACCCACTTTAATGTCAGATGAGAAATAACGGCAATGACATTTAACCCCATAGGTGCTGAGGTCAATGCTGACCATGGAATTTAAGTGATTAGACAGAGGGAGGAGGCTCCTTCCATCACTTTTTTGGCCCCTTTGCAATGAGATCATGGGATGCTAACAGGTTGTTATGGCCCTAATAAAGACCCACAGGTCTGCCATCTTAGTACATTAATCAGAAGCTCACAAAGGAAAAGGCTTATAGTCAACCTGTTAACATTACATAGCTAGATATACACTGTAATAGGGAAGTATTACAGTGTAATATATAAGTGATCAGGCAATTGCTTGCTTAGATCCTCTAGTGGGACTCAATAAAAATGCTAAATTTTGTAATAAAGTGTGACATGTCTGAAAAGAGGCGCCTCCATGCCAGTTTTAAGACACATTAAGTGAGTGTATAGCGCTCCTGAATGAATGGATTTGTCAAAAATCTGGTGTTTGGTATAGCTTGCTTAGTGTAATTGATGCGTCTAATCTCGGCGCATAGCGTATCATTGCTAGCATCTTTGATGCGTCTACTTTAGACACATTCAAATGTGTAGTGCCTGGCGTATAATGCACCTAGTTTTGGTGTACTGCAGTTCATTAATAGGGAATAGCGCATCAACAGTTTTTTGCGCAAAATGCACTCAAAAAATGGTGCAGCCCTAATGGGACATGTCACCCAAAGTGCTTAAAATATTAAGATAGTATTTTTTCCAATTAAAAATGCTTTATAATGTAAAGAGTACTTAACACCTATTTGGTATTGGGTTTGTTATGACCAAAACGACAAAATTATCCCTTTATGTAACCCGTCTGGTGAACTCTAGAAATAAACAACGACAAACAGTGCCAGAGTTGCTGTCTTTTGTTCATTATGCCTTTCATAATAGAATGACAAGTGAATCCAAAAGTTGTACGTGCCAATGAAAATATCGACTTGTCTCACCAAGAAAAACCTCTTATGCACTTCCGCCAATGGAAAAAAATGGCTCTCAAAATATAGTGACATGAAAAAAATAATTTATTCAAGGTGTTTTTATTGTACAAAAGTAACAAAATATGCAGAAAAGCAATATAAGCTGGAATTGTAGTATTGTGCTGCCCTGCAGAATAAAGGAGATACCCCAAAGGAGAAACAACAAATCTCCCAAACTGCTGTTTTTTCCATTCTCCTCTATTACAAAAAACAAACACAAAAAAATGTATGTAAGTTTTTCAATACATTATTTGTACCCTGTGAGGTGCCATTAAAAACACAACCCATTTCACACAAAGCAATACATCAACTGAGTTATGAAAAAGTTATGGCTCTTTGCAGGCATGAAAAAACACAACTACTTTCCCCTAACATTTCATGTTTTACTTTATCAAGTGGTTTCACACAAAGCTGATGAACACAGAGAAGTTTCTGTTGCAGCCCTTTATTAATTTAATGCCAAATAGATGCACAACAATAAAACTGTACCGTCATGTGCTGGTGTAAAACATTATTTAAGCTAGGGCCATCTTTTCTATTGGGCACACTAGGCAGTTGCATGGGGGCCCCCACACGTATAGGGGCCCCAGGTGGTGTATGTTTATCCCAGAAATACAAGAAACATACTCAGGATCCCTTGGTTGGCTTTGCTTATATAACGGTTTGTGTGTTTTTAGGATGTGCAAACAGCTAAAATCCACGGTGGAGAAGGAAGCCAAAGGCTCCCTGCTCTGCCAATTAGTCTTGTAGGTTGCAGGCTGCCAGTGTCCAGACATAGGTGGCGTAATAATATGGGTACGCTTGGGGGTGGCTAGAGACATGACTCAGTGGGATGTCATGTATTTCGGCAGGGCCCACTGTAGTGCTATGCCCAGGGGCCCATAATGCTGTTAAGACGGCTCTGATTTAAAGGGGTTGTCTTACTACATCCATTCATCTTACTTCAGTCCTGTTTTCTTGGTTTCATTTTGAATTCAGGGGCGTGTTTACTGGCTTCTACTAGGCTGCAGTAGAAGCCAGGTCTGTAGCTATAGCAACCAGCACTGGCAGCCTATCAGGAGAGATCAAACAGGTCTGTAGCTATAGTGACCTTAGGAGCTGATGCAGCCCATACAAGAAGGGATATCTAGGAATAGGTAGGACACTGTTAATGGACATATATTGCAAAGTGACTCATTTTTGCAAGACCTTTAACATAAAAAGCAATCTTTGTAGTGAGACAACCCCTTTAAGCCATTGTAGATACGTCGTTTATTGCTACAATAGGAGTCCCTTAGCTGTGGTAGCCAGTTCTGAAGTGTGCCTGTAAATAGTTTGATCAAACCACTAAAATTGCCCATGAAATTCAATCCTGTACTCTAGTTACATCCAAAGCTGCGTTGTGAGTTTAGTAAAATCATGTTATTGTTAATTGTTTGTTATTATTACGTTTGTTCAACTTTCCAGTATGACAGTTGTATGATGACTTATTATCTGTGTTATCTATGTATTACCACTTGTTACAGTTGTATTGTTGTACGCTGTGGGTATTTTTATTCTACTTTGCATTCTGCTTATCAGGAAGTATTCTGTGCCAATTTTCCGCTGGCCTCTAGTAATGCTTCCCCAGATCTCTACCTGGTGGATGATAGTGTATTGGTTTTGAGGAATGCTAGATAAGTGGCTGATTTAAAGGGGTTGTCTCACTACAAGGATTGCTTTTTATGTTATTTATTAACATTATCCTACCTATTCTGAGATATCCCTTCTTGTATGGGCTGCATCAGTTCCTCAGGTCGCTATAGCTACAGACCTGTTTGATCTATCCTGATAGGCTGCCAGCACTGGTTGGTATAGCTACAGACCTGGCTTTTACTTCAGCCTAGCAGAAGCCAATAAATGCCCCTGAATTCAAAATGAAACCAAGAAAACAGGACTGAGGTAAAATGAATCAATGTAGTGTGACAACCCCTTTAACTGTGTATCACTTGTTCTAGAAAATGTTGGCAAGGGACACTGAAATAATAGGACACAGCATTTCTTTAATATGACATGGACTAGGTGCCAGTTTATCAAATATCCTGGATTCTTAGGTGGTCACAATAGAGATATAACTATTATGACTAGAGATGGGCGAATTTCTCAAAAATTTGGTTTGGTTACTTTGCCGAATTTCCCGACAAAAATAAATTCGGTCCGAATTACTTCGGGACGAATGGCGTTAAAAAACAGCTATTCCGACTTCCGGTTCCGGCGCCGACATGTGGTGAGGCAGCTGCAGAAGCTCCGGAGCACCGCGACCACTAACCTGCAAGCAAACGGCACTCGGAGGCCATCACTCACCCAGGCAGCAACCGGAGACTCGGGCTCACACGGGCACAGCTCCGCACCGGACTTGGGAGCCATCTCGGAGGCCGTACGGAAGAGGACGAGGAGAGCGGGAGGCTGAACCCGGGCGCGGCGGCAGGCAGAAGTGCTCCCGCATCTAATCTCCCTCGGTGTCTTCAGGAGCTCCGCAAGACAGGTACCGGAATCACCCGTCCACTACCTCAAGGGCTCTCTTGCAACTCCCCCAGTGGTGCCTCGGACCTGCTGGCGCCATTACAGCGCGGTAGAGATCCGGAGCGGCGCGGTCGGCCATTTTAAGTCCTTAAGCCTCCGGCCCCAACAACCTTACCGCAGCAGTAACCCCTCGCCTCCGTGGCACGGCGAACGTGCTAATTAACCCTCCATGTGACTCGATCACACATCCCCCTGCTCTCCTTCACGGCTGAGAAAACTCTATCTGCTGTGCAGGCAGAAAGGTATCCTGTCCTCCTTATAACTGCGGCTGCCAGTAATGCACTGCATCTCCCTGCTACAAAATAGCTTAAGGAGCATTTGTCAGCAAGCTCATCCAGCTTAACTCCAGCAGCTGTTCCTTATACTTTCTCTGAAGGACTGTTGGCAGGTGCTGCCTCCCTTTAAGATACATCTCTCTACCTGCTTTCTCCTCTATAGCTGAGGCTACAATACTACGTTATTTCGCTGCGCAACACCGCTTTCTATCCCTTCAGTCACTAGTTTGCCCTATCTGCTGGTGTCCTCATCTCATCCCGACAGTGGGAGTCCCCCCTCCCTCCCGTTATATGGAACATTATCTCCTAAAAATGGGAAAATCAAAATCCGCCAAGCAGTTAACCAAGTCTGAGAAGGCCCAAGAAGCTGCAGCAGGGGACTCGGACAATATGCAACTTTGCTCGGACTGGGAAGCTTTATCTGTCCAATCGGCCAGCCCTAAAGTATCTGCCAAATTCGATTCTGCTGATACCCTAACCATGCCGGAAGATAATTATAAAAAAATAGCGACTGAAGTGGCGCGCCAAATTGCCCCTGACCTACAGGAGTCCTTAGCGGCTACAGTGGCTCATATGTTCGCGCAAGTGAAAGGGGAAATACGAGTACATGCTGATCGCCTGGAGGAACTAGAATTCAGGGTCCAGACTCTGGAAATGGACGCTGATGAACGATGTGCTGTCGGAGAATAAGCGAATGGCAGATAAAATTGACGACCTAGAGAATCGCTCTAGGCGTAACAATCTGAGAATAATTGGTCTGCCGGAGTCGGTTTCTCAGCACTCCCTGACCACGTTTTGCGAGCAAGAGCTTCCAGAACTGCTGGGAATCTCAAAGCGCTGCCGAGTGGAACGAGCACATAGACTGGGCCCTTACTGGAGAGGAGTCAACAATGTAGCACAAGGGAGAGATGACAACCGTGATAATCCGCCGAGGCCAAGACAATCTATTGTGAAATACTTAAATTTTGTGACAAAGCCGAAATTCTGAGGTCATACAAGTCTCTACGCTCTGGTCTACGTTTCCAAGGCCACAAGCTGCTAATCTTCGAAGACTTTTCTGCTGAAGCCGCCAAACGTCGAAGAGCATTGTCGAGTATTTTAACAGAGCTATTTAGGAGGCATGAAAAGTTTGCCTTGCTGTATCTGGCGACCTTGCGTATCTTCCATAAAAATGGAAACTCTTCCTCCTTTCCAACCCCTGAGGCCGCCTAGGAATATATGGAGAGAGCTGGGAGGTACTCCAAAAATGGGTCCCCTCAACATTCTCCACAGTCGACCCCATCTGCTTCCGGCCACTCAAGCCCTCCAAGGCTCCCACGCGTGCAAGATTCTTTAAACCAGGAGGACAGTCCGAAAGAGCAGCGCAAACGTCCGGCCTCGGCCTTGGTCACCTGAACTCTCAGCTGGTGGGGGATTCTCCACTTAGGAGGAAAGTGTTCTAATGTCCATGTCCGTATCTCCTCCGACTACCTCAAAAATAGTCTTTAGGTGGTAGGTGTTCCTATCAGAGCTGTTCTGATAACAGTTGTTGATTCCATATTGTTGGGAAGAAGTGAAGTCCTCCAGCACCATGACAGAGAATTGTTGAGCTGCTCTCCTTTACCCCTGAGGTGCTTTTGAGAAGCTGCTACTTCCCTCCCTCGTGACCCGAAATGGGTCCTGGTTTTGGTTTTACTTTTCAATGTGGTTATGTGTTTTTCTCTTGTTTTTTTGGGTAATGTCTATGTCATTCACTATCTGGAGCTGCTGGTCCTTCCCCCCCCAAGCGCTTCCCTTTATGATGTCTACTCTGATCTTGTTTGTACCTAGGTGGTCCACCAGATATGACCGCCAAGATGATTAGTGTTATATCTTGGAATTTCAAGGGCCTTAGATCGCCCGAAAAGAGAGCAATGATCCTGCGACATCTGAGAAAACTACGTGCTGACATAGCCCTGCTCCAGAAAACCCATTTAGGTAGGGAGGATTTTTTCAGATTAAAAAAGCAATGGGTAGGTCAAGTCTATGGGTCCCCAGCTGTAGGGAGAAAGGGTGGGGTCGTAATACTCCTCCATAAGAATCTTAAGCACCAGCTGGTGGAAGAATCCGTGGACGCCATTGGGAGATGTATAAGGCTCCTGCTATCTCTGTCAAATACCCAGATGGCTATTTATAGTGTTTACGGCCCTAATGGGGATAACAAGGTCTTTTTTGAGGATCTTGCAGGAAAAATCCTAGCTGACCCCACCCCTCTCAAAGTGATAGGAGGCGACTTGAATACGGTTCATGACGCCACTGAGGATAAGTCTCGCCCTGCTGCACACAGGGATAAAACGCTGTACAGTTTCTTAAGTTCCACCAGCTTAAAAGACATTTGGAGATCTCTTCATCTAGAGGGCAGAGAGTACACCTTTTTCTCCCTCCCCCCCCCCACCAGTCATGGTCTCGCATTGACTACCTGCTGATTTCCCCTGCGCTAGCTTCACGGGTTAGAGCAGCTGATATTGGAGATCTGATAATCTCTGACCATGCCCCAGTATCTCTGGAAATTTATGATTTTACCCCAAGAGGGAGTGAGCATATCTGGCGTTTCCCTTCATATCTATATGATAACGAGGATTTTGGTAACCTTTTAAGAATATGGTGGGTTGAGTTCTATAAGGACAATGCGGCTCATGCGGATACCCCTCATCTGCTGTGGGAAACGGCCAAGGCAGTCTTAAGGGGCCGTATCATATCTTATATTACCTCCAGAAAGAAACTGATAGCGACCAAAATAGAAGAGTTAGCTTTTAAGCTTAGGTCTACCTAGTCTACCTTCAAATCCTGCCCGTCCCGGCAGAATCGGGAGTCCTGGAGCACGGCTAAGAGTGAATATGAGCACTGGCTTCTGCAGCGAGAAAAATCCCGTAAAAACTTTATATGATGCCCGTCTCTCTAGGTTTGGGAACAAGCCGGGTAAACTTCTGCCGCATTTAGCCAGAGGCCTGAGACCATGCAACACCATCCATGCTGTCAAAAATAAGTCAGGAGTACTCAAACACGATGGCAAGGACATCACCCAGATTTTCAGAGACTATTACTCTGAGCTATACCGTCCGTCAGATGCTGATATGGGGGAGTCGGACAGACAGCTGGAGAAACTATCCTTGCCAAAACTATCCCAGGATGATAGAGATCTCCTAGAGGCACCCATAACTGATGAGATATTGACCCTTACGATTCATACTCTAACCAATCAAAAAGCACCAGGACCAGATGGATACACTTCTGAGTTCTTTAAACTACTCCTCCCTGAGATCTCGCCCACTTTGGTGGCACTCTATAACTCTTTTCTTACTGGGTCAGGTATTCCACCACGTATGAACGAAGCCCATATACGGGTGTTACCGAAACCGGGGAAAGATCCATGGATCCCTCTGCATATCGCCCCATCTCCCTCATCAATGTGGATTTGAAAATCATCTCTAAAATTATGGCCGATCGGCTTGCCTCCTTACTACCCAAATTAATTTCTAGTCCCCAAGTGGGGTTTGTGCAGAACAGATCAGCAGTTACCAATGTCCGCAGGGTCTTGATGGTCTTAGATGACGTTAAGGTTAACCCCCAGAGCCACCAATCTCCAGCTATATTCACAATAGATGCTGAAAAGGCATTCGATAATGTCAGCTGGGCTTGGTTAGACAAAGTCTTGATCCGTGCGGGCATTGGGGGCTCATTCCGTCAGTACATTTCCTCCCTGTACACTAATCCCACGGCAAGGATGGTTGTGCCGGGCTTTCTGTCTGACTCCTTCCCCCTGTGGAGGGGCACAAGGCAGGGGTGCCCACTTTCACCCCTGCTGTTTAACCTGGCTATTGAACCAATGTCACGATACTTTCAAGCCCTAACAGATTTTGAAGGGATTAAGATAGGAAACTCTGATTTAAAATTAGCACTTTTTGCGGATGACCTGCTTTTCTTTTGTGCCAGCCCAATTAAAGATGTCCCGTTGATACTTGATGGTCTAAAGACCTTTGGTCAGTGTTCTGGCTTCAAAGTCAATGTCCAAAAATCCGAAATTTTAGATATATCCCCGCCGGGGACGCCGAAGCTCACACTGCACTCCCTTAACCATGTTCAAGTTGGGGGTCACTAGAAAGTCTATTAAATATCTAGGCATCAATATAGGGAGATCCCCAGAAACAGTTTACTCCCTGAACTTCCCCCCGTTAAATCAGAAGATTTGTGGAGAATTGGTCAGATGGGCGTCTTTGCCGTTGCCCCTACTGGCCCGGTGTCACCTAATTAAAATGATAAGCTTCTCTAGATTGCTATACCATCTACAAACCATCCCCCTTTTACTCAAGCACGCCTGTATAAACAAACTAAATTCAGCCTTTTTTAAATTGATTTTAAAAATGATTTTTTTATTAATACTTCATGCCGTACGGCGCTGAGAGCCGAGATTTCAGAGCGCCCATCTCTCCATAGACTATAATGGGAGAAGTAGCTCGCGCTCTGATTGGCTGGGCTAGCCAAGCCCCCGCTAGCTCAGCCAATCAGCTCTTTTCAGCATTTTTACAGTATTTTGAACTGTCCCGCCGTGGATTCTGATTGGTCTAAACTTCTCCATAGGCTAGAATGGGTCTCTGTCGCTCCTATTCTGATTGGCTGAGGTAGCCAAGTCCCCGGTAGCTTAACCAATCAGCTCTTTTCAGCATTTTTACTGTATTGTGAACTGTCCGCCGTGGATTCTGATTGGTCTAAACTTCCCCATAGGTTTTAATGGTTCACTGTCGCTCCTATTCTGATTGGCCGGGTTTAGCCGACCAATCAGAATAGCTTTCAGAATTTGAATTACTGTATTTCCCGGCAATTTCCAATATCCTAATTCTTGAATTAGGATATTGGAAAGTGATTTTGTTTTATGTATTTTTTATTTTTTAGGTTTCAGCTCTTTTCCTGAGAATGTTGAACGCCTTTATAAAGGTGATTTTTGATTCATACTCCGCACCGACATGTGGAATGATTTCTCGCTGTTCCAGCCTGTCTCGCATCGGAACTGTTTTTCGGCGCAGTCCCGCACGGCGCCTAAGTCCCGCACTGCGCCCATGTCCCCGCACTGTGCCCCACACACACTGGCGAGGCGCAGGGAACTTTTCCCCGCATGTATGAGTGCACTACCTCGGGCGGCGAATCGTAGGCGCAGCCCCGCTCTGCGCCTCAGTCGCCGCACTGCGCCTAACACACTGGCCAGGCGCGGCGGACTTTTCCCCGCATGTATGACCGCACTACCTCCGGCGCCGAATCATAGGCGCAGCCCCGCACTGCGCCTCGGACCCGCACTGCGCCTAAAACACTGGCGAGGCGCAGCGGACTTTACATGCTATGTATGAGCGCGCCCCGGCCCCGACATAAATCAGGCGCAGATTTCGCCGGGAAACTGGCGGAAAGGTGCGCCCCGACCCGGCGGGATTCATACATGTGGCCACAAATGTTTATGGACAGGCTAAATGTGCTAGATAGAAAAGAAACTCAGGCGGGGAAATTCTTTGAAGATTGGCAAACCTTTATTGAGGCGTTTTTTTCAGGCTCTGAAATTGAACTTATCATGCGCACATTCATGGATACGACTTGGTATTGGTCAAACAACATGTCAGGGTCCCTAGGCAGGCTACAAATAGGAACGGGTGACCTCCCGTGTGGATCCGGTGCTGAGGGGGAAAGTAGGGGTAGTAGATGATTAATTTTTATCCCTCTGGTGGGGATCGGTTAGGCTCCAGGTTCGATCTGACAATTTTTCTTTTGAATTGTGTGTGCAAACCCACTGTTGTATATCGTTGAGTTGTGTTTTCCTTTGTTTTTAGAAGAGCTATTAATCTTTATCCCGCTCTACAATGTCAAGGGCGTTGTTGTCAATTGATACAATATGTAATGTATGTACAGGTCACCCTTATGACTCTCTTGTTACATGCTATATAATACGGTAAACTGTACCAAAGCCTATTGCTAATCTAGTATGGATATGTTAAGCTCTTGTTCATATATTGAAAATCCAATAAAAATTTTCTTGATAAAAAACCCCCAGCTATTTCCAGACTGCACAGAGCCTTTAGGGTGCTGTAGAACGTTGTGCCATGCTTAAATATTTAGAGGGAGCTTGGTTTGGTCTTCATACAATGTTGTGTTTTAGTATGACACGCACATGACTGCCGCCGCTTTTAGAATCGCTTTACTGTAAAATTCCCTGGGCACTTAAGAGGGCAAAACTGACCAAAAAACTCAAGCGGGAATGTAGCCTGATAAAGTCATGCAAGCGAAAGCTGGAAAAAAACATGCTGAGAGCTCAGGTGGCAACATTAGTGACAGAGTGTGGAGGTGACGGCGGCAGCCACAGCAGCATGAGGTCAGACAGTGGCACAATGACATTCTGGAGGTGGCAAAAACAGGAGTAGGCCACAGAGTGGCACAATGACTGAGAGCGGAGGTCATGGCGGCAGCAGCATGAGGTCAGACAGTGGCACAATCACATTCTGGAGGTGGCAAAAACAGGAGTAGGCCACAGAGTGGCACAATGACACAGTGTGGAGGGCACGACAGCAGCCACAGCAGCAGTATTAGGTCAGAAAGTGGCACAATGACATTCTGGAGGTGGCAAAAACAGTAATAGGCCACAGAGTGGCACAATGACACAGTGTGGAGGTCACGGCAGCAGCAGCATGAGGTCAGACAGTGGCACAATGACATTCTGGAGGTGGCACAAACAGGAGTAGGGCACAGAGTGGCACAATGACAGAGAGTGGATGTCACGGCAGCAGCAGCATGAGGTCAGACAGTGGCACAATGACATTCTGGAGGTGGCAAAAACTGGAGTAGGCCACAGAGTGGCACAATGACAGAGAATGGATGTCACGGCACCAGCAACAACAGCATGAGGTCATAAAGTGGCACAATGACACAGTGTGGAGGTGGGTGGCAATACCAGTCCTGGTAAAGATGGTTGGTGGCAGATGGAGAAACTGTCAGCAGATGTGTGGCATCAGGCGGGTGGCAGCATCAGAATAGTGGCTGAGGCAGGTAGTTTGAACCCAGACTCATTTCTCACAGTTTGGGTGAGGCGTCATGGCTGATGTAGTCTGATGACTAAGGCATTGGTTTTGTGGAAATCCTTGCTGATCTACGCCTGATTCATCTTGACAAAGGTCAGTCGTTCCACATATTCCGTGGACAAGCGGGTTCTCCTTGGGGTAACCGATGGCCCCCGCCGCACTGAAACACCGCTCTGATGCCACACTACTGGCCGGGCAGGACAGCTTCTCCACTGCAAACTCGGCAAGTTGCGGCCACACATCCAGTTTGGCTGCCCCGTAGTCCAGCGGATCTTCTAACTGTGGTGGCAGAGGGCTGTCCAAGTAGGCCACCACCTGTTGGTTCAGGACTGCTCCAGGTCCTGCTGCTGCTGGCGACTACCCTCCTCACTAGGCGGGTGAAGGAAGCTGCTCATCAGTGACTCCAGACTTAGGTTGCTGCTGATGGAGCTGGTACTGCTCCTACCCCCCCACCTTCCCCCAGCACCCGGGGGCGTAGTACTGAGCGTGGGGAACCCCCCGGTCAGCCCTGTCAGAGGGGGGGATCCCTCAATAGGAGCGGCCAATGATACGGAGGTTTCCCCTTAGTTTTTGGTTTGTCCCCCCCTTCAGTGTGGGAAAAAGGCTCCCATTTTGGATGGTAGCGAGGGCCAAAAAGGGTGGAGGCCAGAAGTCCCCCTCTGCCAGATGGTGACTATTGGGCTGTCACTACCCAGGCAAACAGATGCTGGGGGCTCCCCCGCCTCCATCTCCACTGTTACTGCCCCGGTGCTTGCGGGTATCTGCCTATTTCCCCATCTCCCTTACCTCATCCAGCTGCTCCTGTCCCTTTTGTCACCTGGGTTAGAAAATCCACTTTACCCGAAAGCTTCTGTCCAAAGTCCCCTCCTCCGTTCAGCCCCCCGGCTCATGTGGCCGGGGGATGTAGTCCCCCGTCTCCGTCCCCCGCCCGACAGATTTTTCAGATCTGTTCCCGGACATGAAGCAGTGGAAAGCTTATTCACCCGTAGTCCTGGCGACTGAAAAAAAAGTGCCCCCGGGAAAGGCCTCAAAAAAGGAGGTTTCACGTTTAGCTGCCCCTGGCTGCTCAAAGTTAACAGGGGTACTTATCCCCCTGGATCATCAAAAAAATTTTTAATGGCCTTTCTCTGTTCTACATCGGTCAACTGGCAGGCTGGGGTTCAAAAGGGGGAAACATGCTATCAGAGTGTGTTGGGGTAGGCCCTTTTGCCGCTGCAATCGAGGGGGTGTTCCCCGGCCTTTAGGAAAGGATGAGGCATGCACAGTTTCCTGGCCCTTTTCAGAATTTCTGAAGATCGGGGGGAAGACTTTAGGAACCTTTTACAACAGATTGAAAAGTGCGCAAAGCAGGGTGCATGGACCTTGCTCTCGGTGCGGTGGAACGTTTTCCCATTGTCCTCACCCTGGTTCCCATTTTGCAGTTGGCGCGGAGGGGAAAACCACACATCGTTTTTGCGCATGAGTGGAGCAGTTCCTCCACTGTGGGATCGTTCGCCGAAGCAAGCCCGGTGTGAATGCGTGAACCGCTGTGCCCTACACATGTGGGATGAGGAGGTATTTGAAGGCCCGAGATGGTGATGGTGGTGGTGGAGGGGGGGGAAAATTGGCGCAGGTGCCAGTTTGAAACGTGGAGGGGGAAAGCGGCGTCTTGTCCAAGTTGTTGGTGTGTCGGGGGAAAGCACACATCCAATGGGCCGTAAAGGACATTTTACTGGCCCTGACCGTAGTTTTTTGCCCCCGACGTCCGCGCTGCTGTGCACCCTTTGGAAAAAAAACCGATTTTGCTTAAGGACTGGCCCACTTTTGCTTACATAATTTTTGAAGTGCTTTTGGGACTACCTTTTTTGGAAAAGAAAAATTTCGGGTTGGAAATCTCCATCTCGGCTCGGGACAAGCCCCTTTTCTTTGAACGGTTGGGAAGGTTTCCCCTATTTGGAAAGGGAGGGACTGAAAATAACCCAAAAACTTGGACAGGAGCCGGTCAAACTGCCCGCCCTTAGGTGGTTGGACGCCCCTACTGTTTTCTTTGCAAAAAGCCCGTTGAACGATTTCTGAGCCCTGAGTAGCGAGGAGCAAGGGGCATCGGACCCCGGGGGTTTATGTCAAAAAGAAACAGCTCCCCTTTTGCAGGGGGTGGGGAGCCTTTTGGGTGGCTTTCAATGGCATGCGTGCCCCCTGGGCGCTGCTGCTGCGGCGGGGGGGGCGGCAGGATGGACCAACCCCATTGAGCCACGTTTTCCCAGGTCACCGGGGATTTGGGGACGTGCATTTTTGTTGACGCGGGGGCCCTTGGTCCAACGTTAGCTCCCTGGCCACGCTTTTTACTTTCTGCCCACAGATTCTTCCCTTACCATATTCGGCTCCTCTGGTGTCTTAGCCAAAGAACTGCCACCCGGCCCCAGTTAAACTGAAATTTTTCCGCCAACGCTCCCCACTGGGGAACTATCGCCGCTGGGCCCCGCTGGCCCCTGTGCCGCTACTTTTTGGAAACCCAAAGAACGGGGTTTTCTACCCCCCTGGCCGCTTGGCTCCCGGAAAACCCCACATGCTGCTTTCCTGGGTGATCACGGGACCACAACCCCCTTCTGGGGTTTTTGGGTGCCTGACGCGCAAAAGTGAGCCCCCTTCTCCTGATGATGATGAAGGCCCCTTTCTTCACCCCGGTCCCAATGTGCGGGTTTGGCTACATAACAAACTATTTGTGTTTTTAACGTCCTGCTGTCCTCATCCCGGTCTTGGTATGCAGGGGGCTGACCCCCCACAACATGACCTCCCATGCCACTTCAACAAACTATACTTTTTCTGGGTACTGAAGGCAGGGGATATTGGCCCCATTTTCCGTGCCAAAGTAAACTGCTTTACTGCCCTCCTCAAATGTTTTATCCTCGCTATATAGTTTGGGGCTTTAGGCCCCGCCCCTTTGTAGATCTCTGGCTGAGGGAACCGGATGGGACAGAGGCGGGCTGAGAACAGGTGAGGACAGGTGAGGGCCGCTGACCAGCTCCCGGGCCATGCCAACTAAGGGTTGTGTCTGACATTCCCCGGACTCTTGGCTGGGGTTGTCAGATGTCATCTGGGAGGAAGTGGATGACCTAGTCAACCAATCAAGAACCATTGGGTTGCTGAACAACACACAGCCGCTAGATGACAGCAGCAGTTGTGGCCTCACCGAATGACCCCTGCTGCGAAGTCCCCTTGCTGTGCTGCGACCTGGGCCTGCTCCAGGAATGGTTGTGCCACTGCCACTCGCAGGTGAAGAGCCTGCCACCTCTGTGTCTGACATACTGTTTGTTCTAAAATGTACAGAACAACGCTTAATTAACCCCTGGATGTAAATTGCGCAAAAGAATTGAGCAGCCAAAAATGAAGTGGTATTTGTATTTTTAAAACTGCTGTTTCTTTAATAAAATACAACAGTAACAGGCTTAGATCACCTTGGATATTCAATGTGCTGTGAGCAGATAGCATTAAAATGTATATGCAGCTGCACTGGACACACTGGACTTCAGATCCAATACCCCACAAAATCAGAAATAGAACGTTAAGAGAAGCAGTCTCTGAGACAAGCTGTGACACCCCCCAAAAATCGCTGTATAAAAATGAATTCTTTAGTATCAGCCATAATAAGCAGCCGCGGCAGCACTTTCCCTGATCAGTACAGTGAGAGCGGTATGAGCTACCAGCGTCGCGCCCGGACTTATATAGTGCGGTGACGTCACAGAATCCTGCCGGTCTCTGATTGGCTTCATCTCTGCACATGTCATGCAGGCAATGCCCTTCTTCCTCCCAGAGTGCTTTGCCCTATGTAGCGCCATGTGCTCGCAGCCATTTTATCAATCAAAAGCACACTTCGTTCACCCGAAGTACCCCAAACTTCGACTTCGTTCAGAACCAAAGTTTTCATGAAATTCTAAACGAATTCTACTTCGTTAGAATCAATTCGCCCATCTCTAATTATGACGATACAAAGCCAAGTCACATTATGTTAACCTGCAACTAATATCCAAAAGAACCTCCGTGTGCAGCACAGACAGCAACTAGACGTTCTGGGAGTGACTCCATAAGGTCCTAGTAGGTTGTCCCAGGTATCTGGAGCCGTGCTGACTGCATCCCACAGCTACTGCATTGTGCATGGGGGAGAATCCATAGCGGAAACATGAGCATCAAAGTAGTCCCACCAATGTTCTATATGTTAAAATTGGGGGGGATAAGGGATCTCTGGTAGTAGTCGAAAGAAGTCTTGGACACGCTTTTACAACCAATGTCATTTCTAGTCGTGTGACATGATACATTGTCTTGCTAGAAGATCCCACCCGCCACAGGGAAAGACAATCAGCATGTATGGATGTATGTGGTCTGCAAGGATGGATTCATACCCAAATCCACATAGTTGAGTGAACCAGAGAATGCCATGAAAACATTCCCCAAAACATAATGCTGCCACCACCAGCTTGCGTTCTTCCTGCAATGGTTGCAGGGTGTTTGTTCTCATCTGTTAAGCAAGTCCAACCATTTGATGAAACAGAAAATGTAACTCTTTGAGAAGGCAACCCTTTGCCAATTAGCATAGGTCCAATTCCAATACTGCTGTAAAAAGTGAAGTATTTTCTGCTGATGCAGCTTCATCAGCAGAGGTGCAGTGACCATTTGTCTGCTTTGGACCCCCATATGCTGTAGGTTTTGCTGAACTGTTGTTCTACACACACATCTGGTAACTCTCTGGTTTATTTTGGTGGTGAGCTGCTTCACTGTAGCATTTTAGTCCGGCCCAGTGCACCTTTGTAGCGACATTCGCCTCTCAAATCAATGGCAAATAGTGCACTGTGGATTGCACATCAGTTATTCTCATTGCTGCCTTTTGTCCACTCATGATACACTTTCACCAACGCAGCACAGGATCAGTTCATTAACTGCACAGTTTCAGAAATACTGCCACCCTTGGCCCTAAAGGCAGTAATCACCCCTTCTTTTAACTCTGATAAATTCACTACTTTTACCCATGACAGCAACAAGGCATATGTGTGCATACAGCCTATCACACACCTTATATACCCACCAAGACAGCTCACCACATGTGACTTCTTTCATGTGCTACGCACTGTCCTAGGGAATGGCCATAATAATGGGACCAGACTGTACACATCTGCTGTTTTCCACTGTTTTTAATCCATGTCATCTTTCTCTGGAGATCACTTGGCTGGAGTGTCTCCTAAAGGATGATGTTGTCAGGACATATTTGGCTAAATTATAATTTGCTTCTACATATATATTTTGTATATAGAACAAGAAATTTATGTGAATTTTAAATATTTCCACAGCTGGTACCATGGGTATCTTTCTGGGCCAGATGCAGAGAAGTTACTGCAGGAGAAGGGAGAGCCATGGACCTTTCTTGTCAGAGAGAGTCGTAGTAAACCAGGAGATTTTGTCATCTCTGTGCTGACTGCTGATGTAAAAGATGGCAAACCCCGGGTGACCCACATTAAGATCACTTATGAGGTATACCTTCTATAATACCGTCTTCTATGTACAAGAATATACCTTTTAGAATAATACTGCTCCCTGTGTACAAGAATATAACCTCCATAATACTGCCCCCCTATGAAGAATATACCTACTACAATGCTGCCCGTATGTATAGGAATATAACTACTATAATACTGTTCTTTACATACAAAATATAAATAATACAATACTAACTACTTAAATACTTCCCCTATTTTCAAGAATATAATTACTGTAATACTGCACCAATATATAGGAATATAACTACTATAATGCTGTTTCCTATGTACAAGAATATAATTACTAAAATACTGTACCCTTTGTTCAAAAATATGACTAGCATAATACTGCCACTTATGCACAAGACCATAACTACTATAATACTGCCCTCTATGTGCAAGAATATAACTACTACTGTATAATACTGTTCCTATGTACATGAATATAACTACTATAATACTGACCCCTATGTACAAGAATATAACTACTATAATACTGTTCCCTATGGACAATAATATAAGTACTATAATACTGTCTCTATGTACATGAATATAACTACTATTATACTTCCCATACGTACAAGATTATAAGTTCTATAATACTGTTCCCTATGGACAATCATGCAACTACTATAATATTGTTCCTATGTACATGAATATAACTACTATAATACTGCCCCCATGTACAAGAAAATAACCACTATAATACTGTCCCTATGTACAATAATATAAGTACTATAATACTGCCACTATGTACAAGAATATAATTACTATAATACTGACTCCTATGTACAATAATATAACTACTATAATACTTTCTCTATGTACAAGAATATAACTACTATAATACTGTCTCTATGTACAAGAATATAACTACTATAATACTGTTCCCTATGTACAATAATATAAGTACTATAACACTGCCTCCTATGTACAAGAATATAACTTCTATAATACTGTCTCCATGTATAGGAATATAAGTACAATAATACTGCTCCTATGTATAAGAATGTAACATCATATCTATAAACATTGTGTCTCATGATACAGGGTGAGAAGTATACACTGGGGGATGTAAAGTTCGATTCTCTCACGGATCTAATTGACCATTACAAGAAGACACATATAGAAGAAGTGTCTGGTGCCTTTGTGTACTTGAAAAAGGTGAGAACAGAACCTCATTATTTTGCCTCTGGAGATCTGCAGTGTGACACCACCTCCTCCATAGTGTAAACCACAGTGACTTAAGAAGGGATAATCTTGGTCTTCTTTTTCTTCTTTTAAAAAAAAAATAAATTTACCATACTGCTGCTGTAATAACCTTTTCCAAATTTGTACTAACCATACCACTTACTGCCATCCCAGCGATGACTATCGCTCGCCCCCATTCTTCTGTTTATTGCCAGCAGTAAGCTTGTGAACATTGCATGGAAAGTCATGTGAGTCTTGCAACCAATCAGTGACTGCTGCACTCACAAACTGACTGTCGGCAGCCGTAGGTAGAAGAAGAAAGAGGACAACCACCGGCAGTGTCATTGCTGGAATGGCAGTGAATGGCAGGGTTAGTAGGTGTTTTTTATTTTATCTCACCAGCAGTATCTCAAATGTATTACAGTAAAACACCCAGACAACCCCTATAATACATCTACAACTGCATTTTTTTTTTTAGTCACTAGGATTATTAGAATTTGCAAACAGTCCCTTTCTTCATTATTGTCCTATAGCCCTCTTAGCAGTTGGTACGTCTGCTATTAGTTAAGGTTAGTGGGGCAATGGGGCCTCTTTCGTGGCACTAATCATTAAAAAATATTTCAGGAGATTGCACTTTCACATAAAAGTATTATCCTACCTGGGTGGGGTACACATCAGTCTTCATCATGAGCCTCCTGCTTCATAAACCGACTATCCTAATAAAAAAAAACCTTGGCTGCCCAATCAAATCCATGCAATGTGCATCTTCCCATCATCACTATTGATCTCCTGGGATCATAAGTGAGGTTGACTAGTTTGATGAGTTGGATACACTCAGGGGTGCCAATCATCCTCCTCTGCGGCCTCCCAGCTACAACCCTCGCTCCCCTCCAATCCCACCTTTAAACCAGCTGCCCTCTGTTCACCTCTCTCCTCGATACTCCTCTGCCTTCCCCTCTGCCAATCCCTTCACGGCTTCCCATTGCCCGGGAATCCAGTTCAAGTTAGAAACCCTCTCCATAAAATTTCCCCCTCCAACATCTCTGCCTTAATCTCCGATACTCCCCTCACGCCTCCGCTCCTCACAGGCCCTTCTTCTCTGCTCTCCCCGTGTAAAACCCTCACATAACCGCCCCAAACTTCTCCCCTGCTTCCCCCATCCGGAATCATTTCCCCAACACCCAGACGGGGGCGTAACTAGAAACCCGGGGCCCCAAAGCAAATTTTGGGGATGGGGGCCCCCCTCTCCCCCCACCCCCTACCACGCCCATGTACCGGACAGCTGTTAATAAGTAATAATACAAAGGCAAATACCCACCATAGCATCTCACCATCATACTGCTACCAATCAAATCCCACTATACTAAGACCAGCAAAACAAAACGCTATTACTAAGGCCCTTTGATTATCCCACCAAAAACACGCCCACAAATTACCACCACTAGTGAGAATAAACCCCCCTTTTACTGATCGTTACAAAGCCCAAAAAAGTCTAAAAAAAAATTTTATAATCATTAGTGACCATATATTGGTATTCCCATGTACCAGGCTCTGCAGACGTATTTTTCCTCCATAAGTGATCATAAGGGGTAATAGCAGGACACGGGCTCTACGACTTATATTACCTCCATACAGTGACCATATAGTGGTAAAAAGCAGTGTACACAGGCTCTCAGACTGTATATTACCTCCATACAGTGACCATATGGGTGATAGCGTGTACACAGGCTCTAAAGACATATATTACCTCCAAACAGTGACCATATAGTGGTAAAAAGTGTACACGGCCCTTACAGACTGTATTTTAACCTCCATAAAAACCCAATAGGGGAAGCCCCAGTGAAACACAGCCTGCAGACTGTTATTACCCCATACAGTGACCATATAATGGTAGACACCAGTATACCGGGGCTCACAGACTGTATATTCCCTCCATACAGTGACCCTAAGTGGTAGACAGCATGAAAAAGCCTGTGCAGAGGGGGGGGGGGGGGGGGGGGGGGGGGGGGGGGGGTGGGTTTTAGGAAAGGAAAATTTTGGGGGCCCCAAATAGGCAAGGTTTTGGTACCCCAAAGAGTGCCCATAAAAGGCAGGGAGGGTTTGGTAGTAAGGGAGCCATACAGTAGAAGGGCTTTGGTGGGTATGGGGGCCCTAAGGGAAAGGGTTTAGGGAGTAAAAGGGGGGCCCCCAAAAAGTAGACAGGGAGGTTGTGGGGGGGGAACAGGCAGGCTTGTGGGGGGTTTTTCGCAAAAATTGGAGGCTGTATAGGCATGCAATTGGGGGGTGTATAGGCAGGGATGTGGGGCTTATAGGGGGGAGGATATGGGGGGCGAAAGGGAGGCAATGGGGGGGTATAGGCAGGGAAGGGGGTTTAGGCAGGCTATGGGGGGGATAGGGGAGGCAATGGGGGGTTAAAAGGAAATGGGGGGGGATTGGAGGATAGGGGGGTGATAGGCAGCATATGGGGGGGGTATAGGAGGCATATGGGGGAAGGCAGGCTTTGGGGGGGATAGGGGAGGCATAAGGGGTATAGGGAGCATATGGGGGGATAGGCAGGGATGTGGGGGGTAAAGGCGCATAGGGGGGTAAGGGAGGCATATGGGGGGGATAGGCAGGCTATGAGGGGGATAGGGAGGGATATAGGGGGGTATAAGGCAGGATATGAGGGGGTATAGGCAGGGATATGGGGGCTTTTATAGGCAGGCATATGGGGGGAAAAGGGACAAAGGGGGGTATAGGCAGGGAATGGGGGGGAAGGGAGACATAGAGGGGGTAAGGCAGGGATATGGGGGGAGGTAAAAAAGAAATCACTTACTTACCTCGGTCCAAACCCCCCCCGTGCGCCGCGTTTTCAGTCTCTCGCAGCCCCTTTCGCTCAGCGGGGCGGCGGTTGATGTGACGTCACCAGGGGCGCCCGGACCACAGAGCGCCGGCAGGGGAAGTAGCAGAGCGGAGCGCGGCGCTCCGTACGCTACTCCAGGGCCCCGCGCCTCTGAAAGCCCGGCGGAGGCCCGGGGTTTAGAGGGATTATGCGCCGGGCCCCCGCGTCCCCCCCCCGCGAGTGAACTGTTAATTCACTGCCGCGGGCCCGGGGCGGCTTACCGGGGGACGGCGCGGGGGGGAAACAGCTGCCCGGGGCCCCCCAAGCGCAGGGGCCCCGTGCAACTGCTACCCCTGCCCCCCCCTAGTTACGCCCCCCCCTCAGACTCTCCCCGCTTTTCACCAGCCTCAAAAACAACCCGAAAACCCATCTCTTTGGGTTGCCTATAACCAACAAATAACCTTGCGTCACAACTTCCACAACCATGTCCCGCCCCCCACCTTCTGTCTCTTCCCCCTTCCTTTTAGGGTGGGTTCACACGGTTATTTGCGGGCGTAATTCCCCCACAATTACCCGTATGGGTGGGGACGGGGGGGGAGCGGGGGGGGTGGACCTCGCCGGCCCCTAACTTGCATTTTCCAGCGGCGCGTATACACCGCGTAATTTTACATGTCAATTATCTCCCACCCGGGTATTCGCCGAACAAAAAGGGGACATAATCCATGTTCTTATGGACGTGCATTACCGTAATGACTTGGACGTATTCCAGCCGTAATTTGCACACTCCGGCGCGTAATTACGTACCGAAATACGTCCAATTTTAAGCTGTGTGAACATAGCCTTAGAGTGTAAGCCCTCACGGGCAAGGACCTCTCTCCTTCTGTACCAGTTGTTAGTTATTAATTTGTCACCTTTGTACTTGTTTGACCTATGTTATGTATGCAACCCGAATGTACAGCACCCTGGACCCAAGGGCGCTCTAAAATAAATAATAATAGGGCAGTACGGGCAGTACTCCTGTCATGGGCCCTAATCAAAAAGGGGCCCACTAATATGTTAAAAAGTAAAAACTAGTAATGGTTGGGGGCCCCATTTGATTTGGCTGTATGGGGCCCTAAAACTGTTAATATATGACCGACGGCAGCCCTGGATACACTGGTTAAGCTTGGAAACATCAGAAATTATGTATATGTCAGTTATATCGATATTCACCTTTACTTGTTATCTGTTCAGATGTTCCAATTTTTAGAATTTAACCACTGGGCCTCTCATCTTCTGTTTTGTTTTCCTTTGAGATTTCACAATCCAGTCTCCTCAGTTTTCTTCTTTGCATCTATATCTCCCACAGCCATACTACTCAACCAGAGTCAATGCAGCCGACATTGAAAACCGCATGAAGGAATTAGACAAAAAGTCAGAGAAAGAGGAGTCTTCGAAGGCAGGGTTCTGGGAAGAGTTTGATGTAAGTCTTTCATGGTTGATTACCCCTCAACAATGTTCAAGAAAATGCCTTCCGACTTTGTCTTGACATGGTTTAATTAAGGTAGAAGTTTTGCATCTTTATGTTGAATTCTCCTCGTTGTGTCTTGTCTCCTCTTCATTCTTTTATATTATATTTTATCCTTATTTTTCTTAACGTTTTTTCATGCTTGCCTATGTGTTTCCTAGTATTATAATGTTCTCAGGGTTTGTTAAAGGGACACTACCATCAAAATTTTTCTTTTCACATATTGACAAGCAGTATGCAACTATTACATGGATTTCTTTTTATTGGGTAGTTGTTTTTTTAGTATATCATTTTTTTTAAGTTCTCTTATGTACATAACTTCTTGGCTTGTCCCTAAGGCTATGTTTACATGGCTTATTCACGGCATAATTACGGGACGGATATCGCCCAGCAATTACGCCGTGTGCTTTGCAGCGGGGGCGGGGCAGGGGGCTGGCAGCCCGCCGGCCCCATAGACATTCATTATAAGTGGCGCGTATACGCCGTGAATAATTGATATGTCACTTTCTCCCCGCTCACCGTATTTCGCAAGCGGGGAGAGGAGACGTAATCCATAGTTCTCTATGAGAACTGTGAATTACCGCAATGACTGGGATGGATTTAAGCCCATAATTCGCGCAGTACAGCACGACTTACGGGCTGAAATCTGTCCCAAAATAAGCCGTGTGAACATAGCCAAACTGACCCTCTGTGAGCTATCTGGCCTAAGAATTGTAAATATTATCAGCAATTACCTGATAAGTGTGAAGAACTCCCTCTCCTCCTCAACAGTGCAGAAAAAGATTGACTGTGATGCTCATGGTCTACTATAATCTTATCTATCCATGTGGAGAGCACAATAGAGCAATTGTTATGTCATTGCCTACTATTTGTAATGAGAAAAGTAGCAGCCGAAGTAAAGGGAGAATAGTGTGCCCTGCTAAACAAAAGTTCTCTCTTACAGCTAGAAATAATTTGTGTGAATTTTTTAATTGGAAAGGACCTCAGAAATTAAGAAAAACTGAAAATTCTAAAAAAAAAAAATAGTTTTCCAAGAATATTGGTTTTAATAAAAATACTCCTTTCTGATGGTAGTGCCCCTTTAACATATGTATTTGCCAGTGAATTTATAGAAGACCTCATTCAGCCTCTAGTGCTCAAAGTATTTATTTTTATCAAAATCAGTCTACACTTTTCATATTTGTGACTATAATTATACTAAACTAACATGATGGGTGTTGTGCTGTCTCTTTCGGGTATGGGTGAGGCACGATAGGTCTCTGGGCCCCATGGAAAGGAGTTCAGTGATCACCAACAGAAGCAAGGTAATATCACTTAATGGAAGATAGACATTCAGCAAAACACAGGCACAGGCAAATCTATAACTTCATTGGCACAATGCTATTTCTCACCATACTGTTTCACAGAGTCACAGGCAACATCAGATTCACACTGCTTGGTCAGGATGTGGGTGGTTCTATTGCAGTTATTAGCATATTTAGCTCCTCTTTAACTTGCTGAGCAGTACAGAGACATAAGTGCAAAGGTTTATTCTGTAAGTAAACAATGCTACAGACCTCCAACAACTTTTAAAGATTTATTATTGTCCCATACTTAGGCTATGTCTACACAGCAATGTCAAAATGCCGTCCAAAATACATTGAATGTATAGGAATCTGACGGCAATCCAGCGGAATATGCGGCATGTTTTAACCCCTTAAGGACCCGGCATTTTTTTTTTGTTGTTGACACGTTCGTTTTTCCCTCCTCGCCTTCCCAGAGCCATAACTTTTTTTATTTTCCACCTACATAGACATATGAGGGCTTTTATTTTGCAGGACAAGATGTACTTTCTAATGGTTTTATTCACTGTACTATAGAATATACTGGGAAACCGCAAAAAAACTCCAAGTGGGACAAATTGTGAAAAAAATGTATTTTCTCCATGTTTGCGGGTGTTTTGCTTTAATGGCGTTCAATCTTTGATACATATAATGTATTATCTGTATTCTACAGGTTGATACGCATCCGACAATACCAAACATGTAGGGTTTCGTTTGTTTTGGTACCGTAAAAATTCCAAACTTTTCTATTTTTGAAATTTGCGCGTGGCGCCATATTTCTGGACCAATAACTTTTTTGCATTAACACCTACGGACGTCAGAGAAGGTGCATTTTTTGCGGGCTGAAGCGTACTTTTTATTGCTAGGAGATTGGAATGCATGCGACTTTTTTGATCACTTTTATTCCATTTTTTAAGTGACATAAAATGGCCAAAAAACGCAATTTTGGCGTTTGGAATTTTCTTTCTTCTACGGTGTTCAGCGTACGGGATAAATGATGTTATATTTTTATAGATCGGACTTTTTCGGACGCGGCAATATCAAATATGTGTAACTTTTTTATTATTTTATTGTTTTTATTTGTAAAATGGTAAAAGGGGGGTGATTTGAACTTTTAATACTTTTTTTATACTTTAAAACTTTAATTTCTTTTTTTTTTTTGACTGTAACATTGAGTCCACCTAGGGTGCTTAACCACTAGGTGGCGCGATCGTCAATACAGTTTAATGCATTGCATAGTCAATGCATTAGGCTGTACCAAGATGGTGGTTTCCCCACTTCCGGCCGCAGACAGGACCAGGACATGGCAGTGATGGGAGCGTTCACAAGGCTTTCCGCTGCCATGTCCGGGCGTCGGATCGCTACAGTTATGCTGCGGCGATGCCGATCGCCCTGAAGATTAAACAGTGCGGGCGGGCGGCGCTGCCTGTTCGCGCTGTAACGGCCGGGTGTTAGCGGCGATTAGCGGAGCGATCCCCCTGCACAGCCCCTTAGGGACCCTGGGATGTACTCATACATCCAGGGTCCTTAAGGGGTTAATATTTTAAAACTGATCGTAAAATATCCGCATCGGCGGATTCTAAATACTGAATCTAACGGAAATCCAACAAGAATCCAGTGATGCGCCGACATAACCTTATACCCCTTGTAGTACAACCCTGATCCTCCAGAATTTTATAATATACTTGATTTAAATTTGTGAACAGAAAACAGTGTCCTATATTTGGGAAAGGAAAAAAATCTTTGTGCCATATTTGCCAGTGGAAAAGCTTTCAGAACTACCTAGGTTTCTTTATTAGGCATAGCTAACCATGTGTGAGGAAGGGATCTAGGTGGTTTCGAAAGCTTGCTATTTTTCAATAGCAACTACTGTAGGGGACGCTCACTTCTTAGCTTTCCTGTATTTGGAACAAATTTGTTTGTCTGTAATGTAATCCTTCCAGGATCTATCTAACCCTGTTCTTCCACTGTCTACAATTATAACCTGCTTTCCATGTTCATTTTGGTCATGAATATTTAGAATCTCCTGAATTCACAATTCTTGATCCCATAAAAACCGGGCTCTTTTTTTTTTTACCTTCCCACTTTCCAAAAACCATAACTTTTTTATTTTTCCATCTTCACACACATATGAGGGCTTGTTTTTTTTGCAGGAAAAATCTACTTTTTAGTTGTGCCATTGATCGTACTATGTAATGTACTGGGAAACCTAAAAAAATGTTTATGTGGAGTGGACTGTGAAAAAACGCAATTGCGTTATTTTTGCAGGGGTTTTCTTTTTATTGAGTTCACTATTTGGTGTAAATAATGTGTTATCTGCATTTTGCAGTTCGGTATAAGTAATGTAATACCAAGGTTTTTATTGATACCATTTTGGGATATATGCAACTTTTTGATAACTTTTTATTCCAATTTTTTGGGGAAATTAAATATAATCAACAACTTACAATTTTGGCATTGGGAATTTTTTTCTTGTATGGTATTTACCGTACGGGATGAATAATGCTATATTTTAATAGGTTGGACTTTTATGGGTGCTGTGATACCAATTATGTATAACTTTTTTTTCTTTTTTTTTTACATAATATGACAAATGGGGGTATTTTAAACATTTAATATATTTTATTAGTATTTATATAATTTTAAAACTTTTATTTTCTATTTGTACAGTACATGCAGTCCTCCAAGGGTACTTGACCACTAGGTGGTGCATTCACTAATTTGCCTCTCTGTAATACATACATATAGATATATATGTATATATATATATATATATATATATATATATATATATATATATATAAAATATATATATATTATATATATAAATATATATATAATATATATATATATATGTATTGTGACGCCTCGTCTGCGTCCGGACGCCGTCCTGGGGGTCCTTTAGCTCACGGATCGCCGTCTTTTGTAGATCGGTATTGGCACATACAATAAGGCACTCTTGACTGCAGGCTTTGGGTTCACTGGCCTCAACCAGTTTTATTCAGACACAGCTATTACAAACAAAATCCTCGGCCATCTGGCCACTAACTACACATAGAAATAGACCCTGTCTATCGGTATTCTGGACCTAATGTCCAGCATCAACACAGTGTACTCTCTCGTACGTTATTGGCTTCCCTCAAGCCTCTGGGGGCCAGAGCCTCTCTCCGGCTCCTCTGCTACACTACCAGCTAGCAGACCACGCCCCCCCTGATCACCTGTAGTAGGAGGCCTCTTATAGCCCTACAGGGATTGGCCTGGAACGTGGGGACGGCCTCCCACCCAACGCTACGACCGTCCCGGGAAAGGAGACCCATACCTGGCTGCAAGGCAACCATTCTAGCTACCTGTGTCAGTAACCTATTGTCACTGACACCAGCAAGTCTCCTTCCCCCACCGAACCCAGACATTCGGTGGCACGTTTGTAGCAGGTACCCTGCTGAATTCCACATAGTGGCAGAGACCTGCAACTGCACACAGTCACTCGGCCACAGTATGTATATACTGTATATATATATATTTTTTTTTTTAATACATAATTATATGTATATATATATATACACACATATTAATACATATATATGTATTAATATATACAGGAATACCCCGTTATCTACGGGGGTTACATTCCAAGAAAGTGCAATGGATAGTTAAACGACAAGTACCGAGATAGAAAAGAAAAAAGTACTGTACAGTATTTTTTTCAGATGCAAGTTCTTTTGACAGAATGGGAGAAGGATCGCCAGGGTCATCTTCGCTGGTGTCCACTTTGATGTCCACTGGTAAACGTTCTGCAAAATTGCCAACATTCTCGTCCATCTGATGATCAGCTTATTTTTAACTTGACGATGTTGGTTTTGCTAAGAAAACATCCAGTGTCATTTGTCTGCTTATCTGGAGCTTGGAGCGGAAAATTTCTCTATAGCAAGCAACCGCTTCCTCTAAGGCCCTGCTGACCTTGAGGGAATGTGCTAAAATAGGATCATTTTCTTGAAAGATGTTTGAGGCCATCTCTAATAGGGATAAAGCTTCTCGCAGCTTAGCAACAGAGAGCAGTTTGGTTTCTTTCATCTCCTCCTCCTCTTTACTCTCTTGTCCTGCTGCTCGTTGGACCAGTTCCATCAATTCTTCCAGTCTCAGCTCTTCTCTGTGACATTGTAGCGATTCTTGCACATTGTCTTCGTCAACTTCATTGAAACCAACAAACCAACAGCATTTGCAAATGACACAATGTTCTGATGCACAGAACTGATGTCCTCAATGCCTTTGCGTTCATCCATGAAAATAAGGTGTCAGCTTGCGCCACACACTATTCACAAATTTCTTGATGACCTCTTCCCATGATTTCGCTATGTTATCAATGCAGTCCATAATGTTGAATTTTTTCCAGAAATTACGAATCATTATTTTACCTTCTCCGGAAATGTAATTGATCATCTGCCAAAATGTGCGTTGGAGATAATACGCCTTCATTGTTGCAATGCAATAGCGGAGGTGGTGTTGGGAGGCAGAAGGACCACTTTAATGTTTGGGCAGAGGCTCTCGTAATCTAATTTGTGGGATGTTGCGTTGTCCATCAAAAATAAAATTTTGAAATTGCGATTCTTTCTACTGCAGTAATCTCTCAAAAAAACAGCACACAGTACTGAACAATAAAGTCCTGAAAAAATACTTGTGATCCAGGGTTTTTTTTATTGCTTTTCCACAAAATATGAAGGCTAGATTTGGGATGATTCTTCCTGGCTCTTGGGTTTTCACTCTGGTACACAAGGACAGGTTTTAATTTGCAATCACCTTCTGCGTTTCCGGCCAGCAAAATCATCACTCTGTCTTTCTCTGCTTGAAATCCTGGAGCAACCTTCTCTTCACGGGAAATGTAGGTTCATGATAGCATCCGCATTCAAAACAGAGCTCAGGAATTAAATTCTGAGCTGCTTCTGTATCTGCACTACAGAGTTCACCAGTCAGCTTCAGGTTGTGAAGATTTTGCCGCTTCCTGAATCGGTTGAACCACCCACGACTAGCCTTAAAATCTTCCTCTGTTGCAGTAGATGCCGGATTAGTGGATTCTGAGGCTTCCATTTGTTCAGCTCGCTGTACAGGCTCATAGCCTTCTCCACGATTACAGCTTGGCTTATTGGCGACTTCATGTGATTCTTTTCTTGAATCCAAATCGCCAGTAAATGTTCCATTTTCTCCAGTAGCGGGTTTTTCCGTCACTAACTTTGATGATATAGGTGTCCAGCGTTGAACACAAGGATGGATATTTGCTGCTTAGTTTTTGATGGAATGGACTGTGCTTGCTGGAAATGCAAGGATGCGGCCAATGTCAGCAGCGCTGGCACTACTTTCAATTCAACGTCTAACTTTAGTTCTAAGCTGTAGCTATTGCGGGTTCTCTTGGCTATGTACTTATTACTAGCACATTTAACGCTATGTTCTGCCATACTTCAGACAGACCAGATTTTTTTTCGGATTCGATAAAAGTTTATTGAGAGTAAAGATAAACGTATCCAAATATAAAGACAAGGTTATGAGTCTAATACACAAGTTGCATATTCCACAAGAGGTATACAAAACATAAATTACATTGTTAGGACAGGCACAAGTACATTATAAAAACCTAGGAGACATGTGGCAGTATCTGTGCCTAGTCAGGTCCATTAAGCCTAAAGTAACTCAAAATAAACCTGAGCCATTAACCAGCTGAAAGTTACCTTATCGAGGTAGGAATGAGTGCCGAAGCGTTTGAGCTCAGGAATGATGAAGCAGGAATGGGAGGATTCGAGACAAAGTCTCGGGCAAAAAATAATTGGACTGTGGAGGGAAGAGGATGGCAAAAAGGAGGATAGAGGCTGGACCATTTTGTAGTTTTATACCTGTGATTTTATGGATAATATCAGTCACTTTGACCCAAAATGGTTGCAAAATGGGTCGTGGTACCTCTATCCTTCCTGCATCGCCAACACACATCAGGTAACCCTGGATAAAGAGCATACAGAAGGGTGGGAACCCGATACCATCGTGTTAAAATTTTGATAGTTCAGTTCTTGGGCCTTAGTGAATATTGAGGATTTGTCTGTTAAAAGAAACGCTTTACTCCAGTCCTTGTCAGAAAGTGTTGTATTTAGTTCCCGTTCCCAACTCCTTTGGAAGGAGAGTCTATCTGTGGATGGGTTACTGATAAACATCTTATAAAGACCCGACAGTACATGTCTCTTAATGTGATTCCCCAGACACCACTGCTCAAAAGTCGTGGTCGGTCTCGTTTGAACATGGAGTAGAGGCTGCTAAGCTGTGTCCCCACTGCACGGATTTTCCGCCGGATGGTTTTTTAGTCTGCCGACGGTCCAAAACACATTGAACATGTTCATTCTTCCGCCCAGTTTTCGGGTGGAATATGAATAAGTCAATGGGAAGGGGGAGGGCTTGCACGGCCGCAAAAACAGAGCAAATACTGGTCGGATAATCCGACCCGTATTTGCTCTCTGCTGTGGGGACATGCCCTTACTATGTATCCTTCTCTAACGTGTGCTGTAAAACTATAGTTCTGCACTTACAACATCTGGCTAATATTGACACATATACTGCCCCATGACTTTGCTTCCCATGCTATCTACTTGGACATTGATCTCGTTTTATGTTATTCAGTACCATTCTGTACTTGGTTGATGATACTGAATGTATGTGACTTGTCTCTTTAGTTGTTATATTTCCTCAAAGATAGGGAAAGATGTGGAAGAAGAGAGAGGTGGAGGGAATTTTTTAATATTATGAATATTTAATTTCCGCTCCCAAAATTGCCATCAGACTGGATCTAGACTTTTTACACAGCTACATAAGTATTAATATTATTTAGTAGTAAGTGGTTATCTAAGACTTTCTTGAAACCCTCAACTATTCTTGCTGTGACCAGCTCCTCAGGCAGGCTATTCACAGTTCTCATGGTAAAGAAGACTTTTCTCCTTTGGATATTGAATCTTTTTTTCTCCAGTCGGAGGGAGTGCCCCTTATTTTGTGAGGGGGTTTTACATGAAATAGCTTTTCCCCATACTTTTTGTAGGGGCGATTTATATATTTAAATTAATCATGTCTTTTCTCTCCAGTTCCTCTTACTCCCATTTCTTGCCTATTCAGTCCTGAAGCCAATAGCTTGAGCTCCCGTCACACTTACACCTCCGTGACTGAATCCCTATATTATGCAAGGAAAGCTATCGCTAAGACATGGCTGGCCCCCAGATCCCCTTCAATTTCAGAATGGAAGGGATTGATTACCATATTACCACATCAAAAATGGAAGTATAGACACAGAAACTGCATAAACAAGTTTGATAAGGCATGGGGCAGATGGCTAAGCTTCCCTGGCACAGTTTGTACCTTCAGACCCTGTTGTATGAGGATCCGCCAAGCCCTTAGAATAATACATATTGCTTTAGCTGCATTTGATGCTGGTCCACAGGTATGTACAACATCATAGTTATACCCTGCACATTTAATGATACCTTCCACACAGATTTTTATAGATTTATTTGCACTCAGATACAAACTTTGACTTCCTGTGAGAGTAGAAATGTTTGATGGTTTTCTCTTTTGTATTGTCTGATTGTTCTATTTAAGATTATTCGGCTCTTATTCTGCACTTCTATATGAGTACTTTGCCGAAATGTTATACAGTCTGTCGGTCCAGCATAATTGTATCTATGTAACATCATGACCTGCTGTCTCTTTTGTGAGATTAAGTTGATGTTCTCATATTCTGTAACTAATGTCTGTATAAATGTACCCGATTATGATCCTACAAATAAAGTTTATTTGTTAATTTAAAAAAAATCATGTCTTTTCTCAAGACTTTAGATTTAATTCTTTTAACGTCTCCTCATAACAAAGATGCTCCATTCCACGTATTAGTTGTTTAGTAGTTATATATGTACTGTATGTTCAATTATGTATATATTTATTTACTGCTGGATAAATACTGAGTGTATATTTAATATTATCACTTTTCAAATAATGTTAAAGAAAAAAACAAAACAAAGGAGAATCAGAGAATGAGCTACTAATGAGTCTACTGTTGGGTCCCATCAACTGCATGTGCCAGATGTAAGGGCTGTGTGCAAATGCTGTAAGCACACACAAGGGCGCCATCAGGGCAGCATTGACAGTACTTCTGTAGGGGGACGCTGATCAATTTTGTTTTACAAAAAAGTAGGTCCGCTGATATGGTTCAAGAAAGGAACTGGTAATGGGTGAGGGGCCCATGTTCTTCTGTTGTTTGGGGCCCTAAAATGACTTATGGCGGTCCTGAGCACACACTACAGGCAATAAATCTGAAACATATAACCTTATTTTTGGAGAATACTGATTGTTGGCATTGGGAAAGAATGTTTCTGAAAGAGTCAAGATTTGACCAAATCTAATGTAGACATTACCCTCTGACAATTACATTAAATGGTCTTGTCTTTGAGCGGTGTTGATAAGTGAAGGAGTGAAAATTATACCAAAATATGCTGTTGAATTTGCACATAGCTGGCTGCCTCTTTAGATATTATGTCTCTTTCCTCTACAGGCTCTTCAAAAACAGGAATCCAACTTATTGTATGAGAGAACAGAGGGTCAAAGGCCGGAAAACAAAAGCAAAAATCGATACAAAAATATCCTTCCATGTAAGTTTGTATGAATCTCAATAGTTACCAGATTTCTACCTTCCATATCTAAAGTATGTGAACACACATCCGTGTATGTTTAGTAGTAATTAGAATGCTACCTTTGGCAGTAATCGGCAAGAAAGCAGCTTTCAAATGACAGCTGCTCCTCAAAACATAGCTGCTCTATTCTTCTTGCAACTACTGTAACTAAGATAACTAACAGATAGGGTGGGGATCGCACGTGATTTTTGTTTTACGTTGGATGTCAAAAGGTTGTGTTCATGATTCTGAATCTTTTCCTTTAATGTTGTCATCTTTAAAAAAAATACATTTCTCTTTTCTTTCCAGTTGACCACACAAGAGTTGTATTGCATTGTGGAGACCCAAATGTTGCAGGCTCCGATTATATCAATGCTAATTATGTTACGGTGAGTGTCTTGGGTGAAAGAGCGAAGAAGGGACCATGACGTTTTTAGAAGGCGTGTTTGGAGAATATTAGAAGACCTTTAGAAGTTGGAAGCACTTTGCTAGGATTGACATTGACACAAGTTATAAGAAGTAATTCTGACTATCCACCACTGATGCATTGTGGAGTCACAGTCTTCTTTTATACCATGGGATGTTTAATCATTTCTTCCCATTAATGACTCTTTCTTCCATCTATACTTTTGGTTTAAAGCCCAAAAATTAGAAAATATTTGACAATAATAATCTTTATTTATATAGCCCAACAATTCCCAGCACTTTAAAAATTTTAAAGGGGTAAACATACAGTCATTACACATTAAAAAGTACTTACAGATGAGACACAAGGTGTGAGGCCCTTGCTCGTGAGAGCTTACAATCTATTAGGGTGTATGGGTGAGACGAAGGGTGAGAAGTGCCAAGTTTACAATGGTCCGGCCATGTTTAATAAATAAGGGGTGGTTTACATGAAAAATGGATGAACCCTTCCACCCAACTGACATCTATAAAACAGATAAGTGCCTGTGAGTGCCCTAGTGTAGGGAGTGACAAATGTGTGTGATAGCAGTTAGGGATCTTGGTAGGCCAGACTGAGTTGATGTGTTCTCATGGCCCTCAGGGCCAGACATAGGGACACTTTTGGTACTGCAAAAAAATTCTAAATGTCATGATTTCTCCTTTCCTCAGAACCAGCTGATTGGTGAAGATGAGCCCTCCAAACGTTTTATTGCTTGTCAGGGGTGTCTAGCATCCACCACTGGACACTTCTGGGAGATGGTCTGGCAGGAAAACAGCCGAGTGATAGTGATGACCACAAAAGAGATAGAGAAGGGCCGGGTGAGGCTTCTCATTACTACCTCTATTCTGTTTTTTATCAGTACTGTTCTACTTTGTTTTCTTAACTGAAAGAATTATATTTCCTATATATTTGAAATATTTCTTTGCAGAAGTAAAGGCCACATTTTTCATGTTTTTACTATTGTCTTTATCTTCTTTTGGACCACTACTATAATACTGTAGTACAGTTCAGGCAAGAGTCTGCAGAGGACCTGCATTGATCTTTTAAGCACGCCTGTGTGATCAGGAGCAGAGCTGAGATTATAACTCACAACCACTGTCCTACTCACAGAACGGAGATCAGCAAACTATCTGATCTCCATCATTTAACCTTTTATATGCCAGGGACACTATTGGCTGCTGAATCTACAGTGTTTGGGCAGATCTAACACTAGATTGCCTGTTGGTGTAACACTAACTAGTAGCAATACTTTAGAATACCATGTATTCTAAAGTATAATGACAGCTTTGAGTCCCCTAGTGGAACTAAAAAAAAAAAAAAAGTTTCCCTAAAATACAAACTTTTTATCCTTAAAAAATGTTGGTTTATTTTAAAAATAATTCACCATAAAAATTGGTCACCGTAGCAATTTGAATTGTAACTAAAGTTAACATAAGTTACTAAGTTATTAATTATACCACATGCCGCACAAAAATAGGAATGGTCATTTACTGCTTTATTCCTAAACAAATTTATGAAAAAAAAAAATAATAAATGATATGTACCCCAAAACGATAGCACTAAAAAGCACAACTCATCTCACAAAAAACAACCCCTTATATAACTACATTAATGGAAAAATAAAAATAAATCATATTTATGTAGCCACATTTGTGAGAGAGAACTTATTTCCCATTAAATGTGTTTATTGTGCTAAAGTACTAAAAAAAAATAATAATAACTATACCTCTTTGATATCTCTGAATTTGTACCAGCCATAGACCTGCACACAAAAAAACCCACAAAAACAATGGAAGATTTGCTGTTTTTGAATTTCCTCTCTAAAAAAATAAATAATACATAAAAGCTAAGGCCGTGTTCACACGGCTTATTCCCGGCGGATTTGTGAGCCGTATTGAGCTCACAAATCCGCCGTGAATAAGGGCGGGACGAGGCGGGCCGAGTGCGGCGGGGCCCCGCTCCCAGCCCCATAGACAATGCATTGTTTACAGCGCGTACGCCCCGTAAATAATGTGCATGTCACTTTCTCCCCCCACGGCGGATTCGCCGAGCGGGGAGGAGCGACGGAATCCACTGTTCTCTATGAGAGCAGTGGATTACCGTAATTACTCCGACGGATTGGCGCCGTACTGAAGCGCAAATCCGGCGCGCAGTACGGCGCCAATCCGCGGCAAAATAAGCCGTGTGAACGAGGCCTTATTGTTTTCATTCTTCACAGCCTCTTCAGGCTCATAAGTCCTGTTCAGGCTGTGGCCAGGTCAATAGCCGTGACTGGCATTTCACCTCTGCTAGCTCCTCTTTCTACCTGAGCCTATTGGGCTATGTCTCCACAGCAAAGTTCAAATACTGTCGGAAACTTGACGGTATTTAATTTTTTTGCGCAAAAAAGTGGTGAGTTTTCGGATTTCCAAATGGAAACATGGGCTGCACAGGAATCCAACAGGTATCTGGCGGAAAATAGAACATGTTATATCTCCCACCGGACGGCCAGTGGCTTCAGCAGCAAACCCGTGCTGTGTAGACTACAGCACAGATTTTCTATTCAAGTCTACACAGCGCTGGGTACAGTCAGATTTTCGGCAGATTCAAAATACTGAATTCAGTGCTGTGTGGACATAGCATTATAGGAACAATACTCATGGGGGGGAGGGGTGGGTTGTGAAGAGCAGTGACACTGCCCAAGCAGGATGTTTGGCTACAAATATAAACTAGAAGAGCTGTATTTGTCATGAGAGGAAGCTTCTAGTGAAAAAGATAAACTTACATGCTGCCAAGACACATTGATCGCTGCTGAGTGACTCGGTTATCTTTGATGTAATTACACATAATTGTGATCTGCAGACCTGACAGGATGGCACAAGGCAGGTCAGTAACTCTAAGGGTTAAAGTTTTTTTCAGTAGAAAGATAAAATCAGAGACTGAGAAGCAAGCTGTTGATAAGATACAGCAGGGAGTGATGTCACCAGCCTAGCCACTGCTAGAGCAGAGAGGTGGTCGGTAACTATAGAAGCTTGTGTAAGCAAGCAGGGGAGAAAAACTGCAATTGGAACAGCAATGTATTTGGTGATAACCTTAATTCACGTATGCCTGCATGTAAAAGCTAATCAATGAGATGGGAATACCCCTATAATTGACAGACAAATAAAAACATTTAGGGCGTGTCCCCACAGCACATGACAAATACCAGTCGCTTTATCCGACTTGTATTTGTCAAGTTTTTGTGCTGTGCACACGGCCGTCGGGGAACGGCTTTTTCCTCCGTGATGAGCGGAGAAAACCCCTTCCCATTGACATGTTCATATTCCGTCCGAAAACCGGACGGAAGAATGAATATGTTCAATGTTTTTCTGGCGGCCGTCGGTTTTTCAAACTGCCGGGCAGAAAACCCATGCAGTGGGGACTGCTGCACGGGTTTTCCATAGCGGCCCAAGTAAAAGTTTGCGGACGGTTTTTTAGATGGTTTGCAAAACTGCAAACCATCTAAAAAACCGTCCGCAAACCGGTGCCATGGGGGAGTTCACACGGCAAAGGACAAAACCTGTTCGGTTATGACTTCAGCGGAACCGTCCATTACAACCGGTTTCGGATGTTTTTTGACACAAAAAACAATGTTTTTTGTCACTGAATTTGTCCAGATTTTTGTGCAGTTCTTGGACTCTTTTGGCCATTGACCATGTATCACAATGAACACATTTGAATGTGTTGTGACACTTTTATTTGTGTACACACACACCCATAAATATCTATATACAATTACATATATATACATACATACATATGTAAATATATATACATACATACAGATACACACACATATTATATATATATATATATATATATTGTACATTATATATTTATATATATATATATATATATATATATATATATATATAATATAATATATATATAATTATATATATACCTGCGGGTATATAGGTAGGTTAATATACATACCGTACCGTGGGGACAGGTCCTTAAATAATAGGATAAATGAAAGAAAAACAAACTACACAGTTTTTAAGGCTCAAGTAGGGTGGTCATTAAAGCGTTAATGTGTAAATATCAAGCAGTAAGTTTCTAAGCTCCCTCTAGTGGTGGTTGCAAGCAGACAGAATTCTATAACTTACTTTTTTGGCAGATGTCTCCTGTACGCTACGTTTGCCTTTGACTCATCTTAATTCACCAGGTCTTTGTCTTTCTGGACTGTATTACGGTAATTCTTATACTGACCATTTCATTCTGTCCTAGACCAAATGTGTCCCCTACTGGCCAGATGTTGGGACTGGTGGGAAGGAATTTGGAAGATTCTGGGTTGAAAATCTTACAGAACATGAGGCAATGGAATACAAGATCCGGACTATAAGGTTGTCCTGTCCAAAGGAAGTAAGTATGCAGGTGATCACTAGGCAAGTCCAAGGGCATCAGATTTTGTCCTTATGGCAACTGTAGTAGCAGGATTAGAAGTTATCACCCAGCTTTCCAATAAGAAAAGCTGGGTGATAACTTCTTTGGGTGACGCCAGCTGGCTACACAGAAACAGGTTGGCTATGAACCAAAATTGCTCCAAGGAACAGATCCCCAAAACCCCATTATTTATAGTAAAGGATGAACATGAAATTACATGATTCTAGCCAGTAATATATCAAAAGCTTGTCTTGTAATATGAATACAGGCGGAGTTAAAGGGAGTTAATGCAGATCTATATGGCTCCATTGTTATAAATCGCAAAAATAAAATCTGACCCTCTAGGGCAGGGGTGTTAAACTCAATTTCACCGGGGGCCACATCAGCCTCACGACGTACCTTAAATCGCCGACATAATTTTAGAACTGTGTAAATGGAACTTCTCCTTAACTGTTACATTTGTACAGCATTGCTATTATAATTAGCCCTTTGAGGGCAACCAGGAAGAATATATTGCCCCCTATAGGCAGATAAGTACATATGACTATTGTAGGTAGATAAGTGAATATAAAGCCCCCCTGTAGATGACAGGTATACTGTATGTGCCCCCTGTAGGTAAATATACAGCTCCCTGTAGATAGGTAGTTATATATGCCATCTGTATGTAGATAGGTAGGTATACAGCCCCTTGTAGATAGGTAGGTATGTGTCCCCTGTAGCTTTATATTCCTCCTGTAGGGAAACAGCTCCCTGACTGTACTCATAGTCATATGCTTATTGCAAACGCAAAATGTAGGGTGGGCCTAGGAAGGGAAAAGAAGGGCTCACCACTGCTGTCTATAACACTCCTCCTGTTTATTTACTGCTGACAGTGTGCCACATCCAGGTCCCCCCCACTTTACTGCTTTGGTGAGACAAGGAGGGACAGCGAACATAGGCAGCTAAAAGGTACAGGCACTGCTGAGGCACCATGACCTACGCAAAGACGCTTCTGCTCTCCTTGCCTCTGTCTCTATTCTCCTTACCTTCGCTCTCCATGCATCAGCACATAGTGACCGAATAATACTGCCACACAATGACCACATATCACCCTCACATAGTGACTGAATAATACCACAACACCATAACCACATATCACCACCATATAATGACTGAATAAAACACCATACCATTACTGATTATAAACCATTAAAATAAACCAAATTTTTACGGCAAACGTGACATACAGGGGGGATCCAATTGTCACAGGCTCTGCCAAATAAAAATCGATTACAGTAAATTCGTGCAGACACTTACGGGCGACGTCCTGAAGGTTGTTTTCTTCTTCTTTTTCCATCTGTCCCAGCCCGCAACATCTCTCCCGGCCCGACCTTCACAGTAGAATTTAAAAACAAGCTCTTTGGCCCTACTTTTTTCAGCACTTCTCTACCCAAATTCCTACCGCTGTCAAATCCCCATCCCCGCCCCAAATGGTAATAATTACCCCCTTGTGTCCCAAGCAGTAAAAGTTATATGCCCCCTATAGCCAGGTAATATGCCCCATGTAGCCAGGTAGATGCTCCACATAGCATCCTTACCGGTAATGCCTTTTAAACCCCCTTAGCTGGAGATGCCCAATATAGCCCCCTTACCAGGTTAAAACCCCAAATGTCCCGTGCCCGGGAGATGGGCCCCTATAGCTCCCTGAGCCCCGATAATCCCCAAAAATATCCCCCGTACCAGGTAGAAGCCCCATTATCCCCTTAACCAGGGAGATGCCCATTAGTCCCCCGTAGCAAAAGGGATTGCCCCCAAAACCCCTGTAGTCAGGGAATGCTCCATATAGCCCCCCGCAGCAATGATGCCCCTTAGTCCCTGTAGCCATAAAAAGCGATGTAGAACAACAACAAAACCTTTGGGCTGCGGATTTAAACGCTTCATCAAAGCTTCTTTTTAAACTTTAATAAATCCTTAATATGTAAAACAGTTTCTTTTCAGCTAGCTTTTTTAAATGTAACATAGCGGTTTCATAATCACAACGTACAATCTTCTGAGGTTTTAAACAGCTACTTCAGCTTATTTCTCCCAAATACGTTGTATTAAAATAAATAGCAATTTTATATAGCCCTATTTTTGATTGCTTATCCGGGCGATCGCCTCTCAAGCAGACATTCCTGTGTGCAGACAGCCCGATGTAGTCCACTGTAGCCAGGTAGATGCCACCTGTAGCTAATTAATCTAAAATTGAAAAAAAAAAAAAAAAAGGTACGCACCTCCTCGTGGTCCGGGCAGCGTGGCCAGGTCCAGGAGTTGGTTTTTCGGTTAAGGGGCGGGATTTCATCAGGGCGCTTAGCCGTCACCAGGTCCCGGGTCTCGGGGCCCACCAAGGGCCGGCTTAGGAGACCCAGCGTCAAGGGGGCGTGGTGGAGCTTGCGTTATGTGAGTGAGGGTATTACAGCGCCAGTGACGTGTACAAAAGGGGGAGAAGGCAGGAAGGTAACGATCCGTCCTCCTCCCCCTGAAGAGCACGCACAGCGAGTTTGCAGCTGCTGACTTGCGTGGTCGTGGTAAAACTGCCGTGCAGAGTCAGAGAGATCACGGGCCGGACAATACAATGCGGCGTCCGGGCCTCGTGTTTGACACCCGTGCTCTTGGGTACGTTCACACGGCGTAATTGCGGGCTGTACTTTGAAGCCTGAAGTACAGCCCGCAATTATGGTTAAATCAACCCTCGTTTTACAGTTTTGTTCCCCAGACGTTTTTCGGGGCCAAAAAACTCGTTTTATATGTATTGTGTCGTTTTGTGTTTGTGCCATGAGCTTTTATTTGTAATATGTGAATTGTCTAGTATTAAAACATCTAACCTATAAGGTTTATCCTGTATCTATCTACTTGCAATTCACATAGAACCAAAAATGGGGGGACCCATTACTTTTAGTTTTTGGGTCTATTGCTCCAAGGCAGATCTTTTTTAAAGCTCCCTAATAGCCAGGTAGATCCCCTTAGCAGGTGACGCCCCTTTTTTAGTAGGTAGTGCCCTTATAGCCCGTTAGTGCCCCCCAAAAGTCAGGTAGGGCCCCCCAATAGTTTTTTTTTTAGTGACCCCTAATAGCGGTAGTAGCCCCCCCCCATAGCCAGGTAGTGCCCATAAGCCCGGGAGTGACCCCTTTGTAGCCAGGTAGATGCCCCCAATGTAATAAAAAACAAAACAAAAACTGCTCACCCCACCGGCTCCCCGCAGCGCGTCCCAATCCCCCACGATCTCCTCTGCGCGCAGGGGGAGGAGTACATTTTCCCCTGCTCATGCCCCTGCACGCTGATCTGTATGTACCCGCGCCATCCGGCGCTGTACATACAGGGGAGAAAAGAAAGGGGAACGTCCCTCCTGTTCCCCCCTGTACGGAGCTGCACGAAGCATCAGGTGATGACTGTGCGGCCCCTTCACCCCCTTAGGACGGCCCCGGCGCCGCGTTCATTTAAAAATGACAGGCCAGCAGTAATCTGCCTGGTAGGGTAGATTGTCAGTCCAGGCCTGAGTAGCATGGTCTTATAAAATGTATGTATGTTTTCAGAGTAACAAGACCATGGATATCTATCACTACCAGTACTTGAGCTGGCCAGATCTGGTGCCCCTGACCCCGGAGGCTTTCCCGAGTTTCTGGGGAATCAACCCGGGACAAGCGCATTTTCCCGGAGCTGGACCCATCATTGTACACTGCAGGTAAAGTTAAAAGTATCATGTTTCTGAGCATTCTTGTACTTCTACTCCAGTCACATCCAGAGCTGCATACAAATTATACAGGGCTCTAGTTTACACTCAGACTGCTTGACTTGAACTCGCCTTCCGGTCTCCTGGTCCAGTTTCTGTGTAGTTCATATTTTGATGGGGTGATGTAAGGAGTGTTTCTATTTCTGCTTCAGATTCCTGCTTACAGGCAAAATACCATAGTTCTGAGTTCGGTTTTGGAGGTGGCTGGAGTATTAAACGTGATCTATTAAAGCACTAGTATAAAGATGGCCATACACCTTCAATAGCTGTTAGCTTAGCACCTATTCAGCTGACAGCCATTCCTGCTTGGATTGGCCAAGCTTGCATGTATTCTTAATGGAGAGAACACTATTGGTGATGGTTTATATCTCTTAAGAATGAAGAATTGGGTATCTCCTCTGATGTGTCCTCTGCTCCATTAACAGTGCGGGGATTGGCCGTACCGGGACCATTATTGCTATTGACATGTTGGTAGACACCATCCAAACAAAAGGTAAAATGGAACAAATTATGAAATGTAACATTATTAGTCATGTTCTGCTTTTCCTCATAATTTCATATTCTATGTCAGATATAATCATTTAGTCCATTATTTGGCATGGGAATGCAACACAAACTCTATATGAATAATCACAATTTCTGCAAAGCACAGTGGAATAGGACAGTGCTATTCCATTGATAACAATGGAATACTCTAAAAGTGTTTTATGATCTGTATTCTGATGCAGCAAAAAAAATTTACACACAAAAATACACATAAAAAGGGCCATGTGAACGTAGACGAATGGAACACAGATAAGTGTATAACAATAACCCATGTAGAACAGAATGATAGGATCCTGTCTGTGACTGCTTTGTGTCTCCTACAGGTCTGGACTGTGACATCGATGTGCAGAAAACCATCCAGATGGTTAGATCTCAGCGCTCAGGGATGGTGCAGACAGAGGCTCAGTACAGGTTCATCTATGCCGCTATAGCTCAGTACATTGACTCAGCCAAGCACAAACTGCAGGCGCTAGAGGTAAAGGAACTGCGAGTGTTACATCATATAATAAAATCCCCTTAAAGGGAATGTGTCATCAGAAAATGACCTATTGTTTAATGTTTTTTATGGTCATATAAATCAGTTTCATAATTTTTTTTTAAAATCCTGAAATTATGCAGTTTTCACTTGGGCCATCAGGCCTAAAGGTATGTTCACACGGCGTAATTGCGGTAATTCATAGCTCTCATAGAGAACTATGAATTATGTCTTGTCTCCCCGGGCGTACAATATGATCTTATCGTACGTCCAGGAGAGAAGTGACATGTTATTACTTCGCGGTGCTTATGCGCCGCTGATGCTAGGTGTGGCTGGGGACAGCCCCCCCTGTGCTTGAAAGTACATGATGATCAGCGCGTGCTTCAAAAACATGTGGCATACTGCAGCATGTACAGTACGCGCCCCAATACACTGTGTGAACATACCCTTATAATACACTCCACGGAAACTGCCTTAGTTAAAGTCTCAAATGACCTCCTAACAGCAAAATCTCAGGGTAACTACTCCTTGCTGCTTCTCTTGGATCTCTCTGCAGCAGTTGACACTGTTGATCACCACCATCTCCTCCTCAGCATGCTCAGCGCCATTGGCCTTCAGGACACAGCGCTCGCTTGGTTCTCGTCCTACCTCTCTGACCGCTCCTTCAGTGTCTCATTTTCCGGTTCTATCTCCTCTCCTCTTCCTCTTGCTGTTGGAGTTCCTCAGGGATCAGTTCTAGGTCCTCTCCTCTTTTCATTGTACACAGCCCCCATTGGACAAACCATCAGACGATTTGGCTTCCAGTACCATCTCTATGCTGATGACACCCAATTATACACCTCCTCCCAAGACATCACTCCTGCTCTGCTACAAAACACCAGTGACTGTCTGTCCGCTGTCTCTGACATCATGTCCTCTCTCCATCTGAAACTAAACCTCACTAAGACTGAACTTCTTGTCTTTCCGCCATCTACTAACCAACCCCCCCCCCTTCTATTTCTGTATGTGGTACCACCATTGAGCCTAGGCAGAAGGCCCGCTGTATCGGGTTTTTATTGGATTCTGATCTGACCTTCTCCCCATATATCCAATCCCTTGCCTGCTCCTGTCACCTGCACCTCAAGAATATCTCCAAAATCCGTCCGTTTCTCACTGTGGAGACTACTCAAACTCTCATTACTGCTCTTATTCTTTCTCGTCTTGACTACTGCAACTCCTTGCTTATCGGTCTCCCTCTCTGCAAACTCTCCCCTCTCCAATCTGTCCAGTATGCAGCAGCCAGGCTCATCTTTCTCTCCAGCCGCTATACTGATGCCTCTACCATGTGTCAGTCACTGCACTGGTTGCCCATCCAGTACAGGATACAGTATAAACTCAGCACTCTCACCCATAAAGCTTTCCACAACGCTGCTCCTCAGTACATCTCCTCCCTAGTCTCTGTCTACCGCCCTACCCGTGCTCTCCGCTCTGCCTGATGTATCAGACTACATTCCTCAATCATCCTGAACCTCCCATGCCCGCCTACAAGATTTCACACTTTGCGGCACAATTCTCTGGAATATGCTACACGGGCGATCAGGCACATTCACAACCCTCACAGTTTTAAGAGGGCCCTGAAAATACATCTTCTCGGTCTGGCCCACCAAGATCCCTAACTGCTACCACACACATTTGTCACTCCCTGCACTAAGGCACTTATCTATATATAGATGTACAGTCTTGGTGGCAGGTTCATCCATTTTTCATGTAAACCACCCCCTATTTATGAAACATGGCCGGCCATTGTAAACTTGGCACTTCGTACCGTATGTTTCACCCATACACCCTAATAGATTGTACGCTCTCACGAGCAGGGCCCTCACACCTTGTGTCTCATTTGTAAGTACTTTTAATGTGTAATGTCTGTATGTTTACCCTTGAATTTGTAAAGTGCTGCGGAATATGTTGGCGCTATATAAAGATTATTATTATTATAATAGTCTGGCACTTCCTGTTCTGTAGAGAAAACTTTTCAGCAGTCTCCTCCTTATCAGTACAGACAGATTTACACTGAAAGGTGAAACCAATGTGCATAGATAACACAGGATCCATCATTCACAATAGGAGATGGTCACAGCTCACCATCTCCCTCTCCCTGCAGACTGGGTTCTTCCCAGGTCACAGAGCATGCCTAGAAAACTCTCCTATAGAAGTCAAAATTCCCCTCCTGTTTACAGGTTCCTATGCTCATGAAGCTGCTGTAAAAGATCCCTCTAAATGCTGTTGAAAGCAACTCGGCAAGATGGCTGCCCCCATAATCATATACAGACAACAAAATTGAGAACTCTACAATTGGAAAATAAAACCGGCTAAGAAGAAAAGAATATGCAGCAGTATCTCACTTCAATTATATAAAAAAAAAAAAAAAAGTGATAGATTTCCTTTAAGGTGGCACCTGATTATCCAGAGTCTGCTAACATGGCAGTTCTTTAAGTACATTACTGCACTCTAATTTGGAATCTCAGACGAACAGAAAATGATGGAAAAAATAATCAGAATAGCATTGTAATTGGTTTTAGTGGTTCAGTCTTTTGTGAGGTTCTAGATGATTTTGCAGTTGGTGCCGGATAATCAGAATTTCTGAACTATTAGATACTGGATTAACGGAACATTACTCCATATAACAATATGTCGTTATTTTAAAAAAATCTAAACAAGTCATCTCCCATTTTTCCATCAGAGGACAAAGGCTGCAGAATCAGAATATGGAAACTTAGGCCTGGGTATTGCCAAGATGAAGGTTACACGAAGTTCCTCCAGGTAAGCCATCTATACCTTGAAATGTAATGTTGAACCCACTCGCTGCACAAGGTCTTACACCTGCCTTGGCTCTATGTTTTAGGCCAAAGGATGAAGGAACAGTTTACGAAAATCTAAATGCCAAAAAAGATAAAAAAGAAAAGGTTAACAAAAAAGTGTCATCAGAAAAAGAGAAACCTCGGACCTCCATGAAGAAAAAATGACAGAGGTGAGAAGCTTTCTAACCTCGGGCCCTCGGCTGTAAGGCAATATTTGAGTTGTACTTTTACAATAGCTTAAAAGCTACAGATTTGAAACTACTATTCTAGACCCTGTCGTTCTGTTTGATGTGAATTTCCACACCTCGGGGGACTTGTATGAATCCTGGCGCTGATAAACCAGTTCTAAATAGCTTTAAGGCAGTGTAGACTGCGCCAGAATGTATGAACTGTTCTTCTGCAGGTCATACACACAGGTGCAGTCTAATGCCAATACGACAAGTCAGGCTCAGGCAGACCAGCTTTAACCTGGTCTGGCTGTTCTAAATGTTTTGCGCCTAGATTTGGCATCAAAGAATCATGAATGTGTCTACTTCTATGAATGTGGTGCGACACGCTCCCAGAATGCCCCTAATCTTTGGCGTACTACCCAGTATTGCGCCAAAGTGTGGAATGCGACTGTGCATACATCTATAGATCAGGTCTACTCTGGCTGTTTGACACCAGATAACTGCTGTAGCCTCATTCTTACATGTTGCCACAAGTTCTTTGAGGCAGTATTAAGTTTCACATGATAGGAATAGATGTAATAGATAAACAGTATCACAAATGGCAGGCCTGCAAGACAATCTAAGTGAACCCTTATAAATGCAGATTATTCCAAAGATTTGAACAATATTGAGGAGTATTTTTGAACCATTAAACCCTGAAAACATCTTCAGTTCAAGATTTCTGGAATGTATTGTGTGCACAGCCCTCTACAGGATATTTAAACAGCATCTCGAGAGGGTTAACTTCTTAACGACCGCCCACCATCTTTTGACGGCAGGCATTTCAGGTCGTCGCGGCCGACATCGAAGTCAGCGGCTGCGCGCGCCGCAGCAGTGCCGACATCGGGGCTGTACACCACATCCCTGATCCCAGAGCAGCTCCTACACGCACCGGGCAGCAGGGGAAACCTACGCTCTCCGGTGCTTTAACCCTTTGATTGCCGCAGATCGTCACCGAAGCGCAATCAGAGGGACAGAGCCCGGGGAACGGCTGCACAGGCAGCCCTGGGGACCTAGAGTGGCCCCAGGGCTGTCTATGTAACAAGCCAGTGATCAGGGCAGACTGTGTTCTGCCTTGATCACTGCCTGTGACAGACTGACACAGATTATAATGTATTAGCATATATGAATATGCTAATACATTACTAAGTGAAAAAAAGTAAAAGTTTTCCCTTCATGGGATTTTTTTTTTTTAAAAAAAAGTAAATAACAAAAAGTGTAAAAAATAAATAAAAATAAATATTTAATAAAAAGTTGTGCGTACATTACACAAAAAAACTACACCTATTAGGTATCCACACGACCATAACAACCTGTAGAATTAATCTAACAAGTTATTAATGGTGTAAAAAAAAAAAAAAAAAAAAAAGTTTACAAAAATTGAAAAAAAAATTCTGCATTTTTTTTATAAGTGAAGTTAAATTATTCCCCAAAAAGTAAAATTTGGGTCTTAAAATAAAACGGGCCTCATACCTGCGTCTTTGAAAAAAAAAAAAAGTTAAAACTGTTAAAAAACAAAGGAGGCAAAACTAAAAAAAATGTTTGGTCATTAAACTACTTTTCGGGCTTCGGTTTAAAGGGGGTTAAAGATCGATTGGCAATTGCAAAACACAAATTAAATCTCTTTCAACATTATTTATTTGATTTGTCTCTTGGATCACTTCTAAGGGCGCACCCCCAGGGCAGGGACAAATCCCGGCCCTTTGCGCCCGGATTTGTCCTTTTTGGGGCCACCTCCCCCGGGGGGGGGGGGGGAAAGCCCCCATTCCCCCCCCCATTTTTCCCGGTTTTCGGACGAAATTTTTGCTTCTATTTGTTTTGCCGCGGGGGCCAAAAACCCCCGGGGCGGAATTCCCGTGCAGGGGGGGACTGCGCGGGGGTTTTTATAAGCAAATTTGCCATTTTGGGCCGGTTTTTAGGGGGTCTAAAAAAACCCCCCAAACCGGCCGAAAAACCCTTCGGGGGGACATGCCTTAAGTATAACCAAAGATCTCCTCTGTTTGAGGTCAGGGGTGTCTGCCCTTACAGGCTCCTGTAAAATGTTTTAATACCTGGAATTCAGGGTTTCCTAAATAATTGCAAGGTGTCCACTCCCTAAAGCAGCCCCAAACCTTGGGTCCTCTTGCTTCACGAGGGAAGGATTTTGGGGTTTGGGTGTGCAGTGATCTTTTCCTCCAAACAGTGTTAAACATCTGTCCTAAAAAGTTCCACTTGTGTCATTTGTCTAAGAATTTTTTTTCCCAAAAGTATTGTGGAACATGCAGGTGCTCTCAAACAAACATAAGATGAGCTGCAAAAGAAAAACCTTTTAGGACAAAGCTGTGCATTCAAGGCATCAATATCAAACTGAACAACATCTGCAGGGAAGCACAGTTCTTAAAGAGGTAGTCCCGTTTTGGGAAATTCTCTTCACCGGCCACTCGTTGCTAGGTGCGATCCGGCCCTGCACACACTCTGCTTCCGGGAAATCCCCTAGAAGTGAATAGAGGATGGTCTAGCGCCGTGTTCTCATTTCATGCGGGGCCGGTCACCCTGCAAAAAAAGTGGTAAAAGAATTTCCCAAATGGGATACCCTTTTAATTCGTTTGAGCAAAAAGTTATTTTCCTACAAGAAACATTTTGTGAAGGTGACTGCTTTCAAAGAGGGTTGTATAGGTTATTGAATTTATGGGTTCACATACCTTTTCTCCTTACAATGTGGTTGTTTACTCAATGTTTTAAACAAGGAACAACAGTGCAACTATTTGTTACATGGTGTGTCTACAAAATTGACTTTGATTACAATCAGAACTATAAGTAATTAAGTAACCTATAAGTACATTTTTCTTGCAACTGTATACAGCCTCTGATACTGTAGCTCAGCACACACCATCACATGATAGGCTTAGATACAGCATCACACATGAAAGGCTGAAATAATGCTCAAAATGTATCAAAATGTACCTTTGTCCACCCTAAATCAGAAATGATATGACGCACTTCCCTGTATGGGTGGAATACACTATGATTTGGTCACTAGGTGGCACGATTTGCTATCCATTTATAAAATGTGCTAAATACAAACGGATAACATTTAACTAAGATTACTCCCCAATGTATATTTCCACTAGTGTCCATAGATAGCCATGTACCAAGGGTATGCCAAAAGTGCATCTTTCTTTGGTGCATGCTAGGCTGATATGCATTGACACCCACACTAGTGTAGTTTACTATAATATCTAGGGGGACTGGTTGGGAGGGGGGGGCAATGAAAATCAGAATATGCCTATAGAGTGGGACATGTTACTTCTGCAAAAAAACAAAATGGAAAATGGGCCCTTCGTAAGAGTTATACACATCGCATAGTGAACAGTCACTTTTGTTTTTGCTGAATTAACAAACTTCATGTTTTTTTCTTTCCTAACGGGAAATTCCCCCCAAGATTCCCTGAGCATCCTAACCCCATTTTCAGTATCCAAACTGCCCTCGTGGAAAATTTTTGCTGGAAATGTGAAATTATGAAAATTTTTAATAAAGTGTTATGCAGCAGTAAATACCAGATTTTATATGAATGTGATGTATATGGGAAATTTCCAAACAAACATACAGGCCAATGCCATTTGGCGGGAATGTATTTTAGGAAAAAAAAAAATTTTTAAAGTCCCCAAAATAGGTTTTTTTTTGGTTACACTGATATAGAGAATAGAAGGGGATAAAGCAAATGAAATGTGCAAGAACAGCAAATTGCGAGGGGTTGGGTTTAAAAACTCTAATGGTTTTGGGGTGTAAAAAAAAAAGGTTCCACAAACCTGGTGGCTCTAGAGTATGTACAGTAAAGTCTTCTGGAGTAATTTATATTTGCATACAATATTAAAAAGACCTTCGCCAATTGGGGAAACTTCAACGTTTCCCTAGAGCACCATAGCAGAAGTTGTGCAAGTCTAAGGCCTTGTCCCCACGGCACTGTTTTTCAGCCGGCTGACAAACTTTTACAGGTACCTTAACGGAAAATCTGTTTTTTCCGCCCGACGGTTTTTTCCCCCGCCCCGTCCCCAAAAAAACAGCCATTTCTTCTTTCCCACCCTTTCGGAGGGAAAATTTTAACATGCCATGTGAAGGGGAGGGGGGGGGGGGTCTTTTCTCCGCCGTGTTAACGTCCCGAAAACAGTACACATACCGGTATTTGTCGTGTGCTGTGTAAACGGCCCCTAAGGCTCCCCCCACCTCCCCTCTTCGCTTTCTGTCAGTTACACCATTATAATTTTTTGGTTATTAGTTATTGGGATGATGTCCAGGCCACTTACATTCCCACAGCTCGCCTCATGTTGTATTTGTCAAGCTTTACCCCCTTTGCTATCAGGTTTGCTTTGTTTCCTCCCTTGTCACTTAAGTATAAATTTTGGCAAACTACCGGAAACCCTCAGCTCTACACCCATCGCCCTGGAAAAGAATGACTTAACTGGCTTTGTACAGACATACAAGAAATGTAAGAGTGATCATTAGGTTGCTGCAGTCATTTTGAGCTCAAAACACACACACAGGAAACATTATAGGTATCTGAATTATTTTTTTTTTATAAAGTTCACACATTGTCCCCTCTTTTCCAGGGACACAGTACATTAAGTGTTATCCAGCTGGGGTTAATTCAACGTGGGGTCTTCCCGCTCCAAGGTTGGGGCAGGCCGGGTCTTCTGGGGGTGGGGGGGGGAATAAGAGGACTGAAAAATTACATAAGGTCTTGGGCGGTTTTGGTCGGCGTTCATCATTTCTTGCTTTTCTGTATTACAAGGTTGTCACTGCAAAGAGAGTCAAATGGTGAGAGTCTGGAATGTCAGAGCGACAGAATCCTACCAAAAATTATACAGAGTGAAAGTAATGACTACCCACCCTTACTATAAAAAAAAACAAACCCCCCCCCCAAAAAAAAAAACAACACAAATTTGTCTGTAATACAAATGATATGCTGGGTTTGTTAAATGCATGTAGCAAATAAAAAAAAACACACAAGCATTTGTTAAAGTAGTTTTCTCACCACACTGATTAGCTTTAAACATGTAGGTAAGAGATACTTTACTAAAAACAGTGTTTTGATTTTGCTTTTTTAAAAAGCTGGATTCTTCTTGCCTGCTTGTGTACAGAAGCTTTTCTAGGTTACAACTATCTCTCTCTGCTCCCATTGCTGCAGCTGCCCTGGACCAAAATGATGTCACTCCCTGCTGTGTTTTAGCAGCAGCACAGGAGCTTGTTTTTCTGTTACTGACAAGCTAACCCATTAGAGCTCTGTAGCCTTCTGCTTTAGAGTATTTTCGGGGCGTATTTCAACATGTATTTATGCTGCAATACCCCCTTAATTTAAAATTCAAGTTTCCATGAGACTTGAATCCCCTCTTTTTCCCCCCGTACAATACGCAGCGAATAATGACAGTCCTTTCACACGTTTTCAGCCCCGGGGAAGTGAAAGTGAATGGGGGCTGGCTGTCATTGTTTTAGAAGTACACTGCCTAAAAGCAATTTAGAACTGGCCTATCAGTGCCAACGTTCATACCCGTCGCCCATACATTTTTGTTGGGATTTTTAATCCGCGGGGGGCTTTTCTCACCTGCATTTTAAAAAAACACAACCACCATACTGTACAAGTTTTTACTGAATGGTCTGCAAAAATATAAGTATATCGACCCACCATAGGCCAAAAGGACCCTTTGAATAGGGCCCTTGAATACCATCGATGTATGCACCGGAAGTAAACAGCGCACACATGTTAGGTCTGTACTTTTATGTAAAGCCAGTTTTCACTGAAAATACATTTTCCATCAAAAGTAGAAAATACTTATTTGCGCAATAAGTTCCCCCATTTCAGAAAAGGATCATGATAATCCATGGCCTTTCAACTTTCCTTTCCTCAATTACCTGCATAATTGCTATCTGCATCAATTAGCTGGCATGATGCTAAAATCACCCCCAAAATGTGTACCAAGGTGCAATGCACATTAGCCAACATTAAAACAGTACTACTGCCAAAAGTAAAGAATTTTTGAAAGGTTGAATAACTTTGCCCGACACTGTATACTCTGTATTGTAACATATGATACATGCTCTTCTATCATATGGCACAACCAGGTCTTTAGTTACATCTTATAATAGCACAACAGCGTTAAGCAGAGCGGCTGATATCAGTCAAACAAAATAGTTCTCAGCACTGGAAGTATGTGACCTAAAGTAGCGAGCACATACTGTCAGTCATACCATTACTATAGGTGGCCTCTCTCCAGCATCAATTGGCTTCCAGCAGGAAACTTAGATTTAATTTTATGGGTCTAAATATGGTACCATGTATCAATTAAACAGGGACTTACCTTGCTCTGCAGGAGTCACATCATCCCAGGTAAGAGAAGCAAACAAGAAAACAAAAAAACAACACTCAGTTTATGCAATAAAAACACAAGCACATAGTATAAAGAAATTAGATGCGGATGTCCAGGAGTGCACATATCTTCAGACACACAATATATATACGTGAATAAGAAACTATAGCCAGGGATAGTGTATTTGGGAAGATGGTCAGACATACAAAATTTTTTTTTTTGTTTTTTCTGACACAGACTCAGACCAAAATTCCAAACATTTATGCACCACTTTTAACGTTGATCAGGTAAATGACGTGTTCTTTGTTGACAGAGAGCAGTCGGGAACATTAAATGTTTTATACCAGTAAGTCACAGACATCCTCACCTGGTGAAGGTAACATCCTGGAGGTTTAGGACCAAGTTGTCAGCATTGAGATATACACGGTTCTGGGATGCAGCAATCTGAAACACAGAGGAGAACAGGAATGTCACAGCAGAGAAGTTGTCCTCCTGATACAGATCCAATCAGTGGTGGAAGCAATCCCCACACCTCTACTCTAAATGAAATCATAGTAATACCCAATTTTGGCCCCCGGTGATCAGTGCCAATTTCCCCTTGAGCCGAAGACCTGTGTAATTTGACACACTGGTTGCTAGAGACATGCTACCAGACAACCTCAGTAGCTGTCACACTGTATCCATAGCAGCTGTCTCAAATTCATTATACTCATTATGGGAGACATGTATAAAAACTGGTCTTGGTCCAAGTTCTTGTTGCCCATAGCAACCAGAGCGCCCCTTTCATTTTTTCAGAGCACTATATGAAATGAAAGGGGAACTCTGGTTGCTATGGGGAACAAGGAAAGCCTTAGACCAAGACAGTTTTTATTCATGTGGCCCTATATATTTTAGAGCACCATTAATTCCAGGGCGAGGCACAAGCCAAAGAGTTAAATACACGAGACCAGGACAAATAGAATAAGAACACTAAACGGATACAGAAGGAGAGATGACCCTGCCGCATTTAGTTTACAATCTACAAGCCTCTTAGGCTAGGTTCACACGGCATAATTGCGGGACGTATCTCGCCCCCCAAATTACGCCGTGTGCTCCGGGGCGTGTGAATAATTGACATGTCACTTCTCTCCCGCATTGTGCGACAGGGGTGAGGGAGCGTATCTCAGCCACCACAGTTCTCTATGGAGAACTGTGGATTACCGTAATGAATGGGACGTATCTCGCCCCGTATTTCGCACAGTACGGTGTGAAATACGGGGCGATATACGTCCCATTTTAAGCCGTGTGGACAGCCTTAGGGTATGTTCACACAACGTTTTTAGATACAATTTCGGGTCCATGTTGGACCCGAGAATCACATCTGAAAATGTAGCGTCGATCGGATCCAACACGCAGCTCCGTGTTTGGATGAGTGTTGGATGGAGCAGGATCGCTCCCTATACGTTATTATAGGGGCTCCTGCTGCATCTTTCGCTCCAGGAGTTGACCTGTCAATCTTGGAACGGATCCAAAAGACACAAGGGAAAACACGCATCGGCGATCACTCATGTGAACACTGATACGTGTTTTACTCTGCGAGCAATGGAAAACACAGCTGCTCATTGGTCAGATGCGTGTTTGGGTCCGTCTAGATGGCCCAAATATGCATCCAAAAGCGTATGCTCACACGGACACAAGGCGCCGTGTGAACATACCCTTAATCAGCTGGGATTGCCCAGCGTGAAAGAGAATGGGGGTGGAGGGAGGGGATAACATTACTCCGCAGCGGTAATATCTTGTTAAACACCCATATTATTCTGTGCTACAGATTTTTGATAATCTGATAAATTCCTTTAAGAATGGGCTGAAACAAAGAGCAATGACCATCACAATACCCATGATACAAAGATCTGTCTTTCATATCCTATTTCATAGGCACTACTCACCGTCTTTGCTATACTCTGAGCTGCCCGTATCCTTCTCAGTTTTAAGTAAGGGGTTTTTTTTCCCGGAGCTTCCCCAAAGAAAAAGGCAAAGTAAAGGAAAAAAAAAAAGGGAAAACTGGAATAAAAAGAGAACTGGGACTATTATTACCCCAGGTTTCCATAGCCAGGACACTCTACATTATTGGATGGACCCCTCTTCAATAGAAAACTTTCATCACGTTCACCCATCAGACAGATAACAATGAAGGCGTTCTACTTGGGGAGATAACATGTTACATCTCGCTAACAAAGGATATCATCTTGGCAGCGGCGGCTTCTCCCTCAGCCTGGACAATCTTCTGCTTCTGGTCCTGTTTTGCTTTCTCCACCAGAAACTGAGCTCGCTGTGCCTCTTGCTGAGCTGTGATGTGCACAGACATAAATTGTTAAAAATCCTTAGCAGTAGGTAGACTTGTCACGAGTAGTGTGGTAAAATTCTGTGCAGATTAATTTTATGACTTAACCTTAAAGGGGTCAGAGCTTTGTTTTTGCAATGAATTTGGGGCTGTGTATCAAAAACCAATATAAAATATAGGATTATGGCACCAGAGGAAGCATGTCGATGATGGATTATGGAGTTCTATGGAATTTGTATAAATCCATATGTACTGAGCTCCCACTAGTGATGGAAACTGGTAGACAGAATGGGAGCACGTGTGAAGGGAAGCAGGGGTTTTTGGAGCTCCATACAAGGTGCGGATGTCACTTACCCACTTGCTTGGACTCTACAGCTGCTGTGTATTCTTTGCTGAAGCTCAGCTCAGTGATGGCCACGTCATCCATGATCAAACTAAAATCCTTTGCTCGGTCTGTGAGCTCCCGCCGGATTAAGAGTGATACCTGAGAGACAGAAAACACATAAGTGACCAGTGTGAGGGAAACCGGGAGACCACCATACGTGACGTCTATCAAATGCTTCCCTAGAACAGAATATAGATACCTCAGAAAAAAACAGCTCCCACTCCCCCTCCCTTTTCCTGTTAATGTCATTGTGCCCACAAATGACTTCCACTGGAGGCAATACCACATGTGTCCTGTGCATAAACCATTTAGAAGGATTGTCCCGCTCATAAGTCATAAGTCTGACTTTTGGAACGCCTGGCAATCAAATTGCAAGGGTGGGCTGTTGGACTAGGGAGCGGAAAGCATAGCAAAAGTTACTGTGAGGAAAATGTAATAAATGAATGCAAACATTTAAAGGGGTATTCCCACAATTGGCTGTTTCGCTTAGCCCCACAGACTGGAACAGCAGTTCTACCGCACTGCTCCATTTAAGACTTTTCCTTCCCACGGTAATGTAATATAGAGGAATAGGGGAGTCGGTGGGACACCAAGACATGACATTCATAAACTGTACTGCCGATTGTGAGAAAAACCTCTTTTCTTCCCCCTTATAATGTTCATGTGCAATATGAAGCACATGGAAAGGAGGTGCCTTGATGAAGCAATGATCAACTTGCTAACTGCACCTTGTGCACAAATAAATTCCATCTCCTGTCGCAGATCGTTAACTCAGTAGATGCACCTCGAGTCCCACATATTTTCCTGTCACTCCTAAGAACATAATTACATGCCCCTTGTACAACCACAAATATCCTCTCCTAAGTGATTAAATATTCTGCATCCTTCTGGCACTACTGCCTCCAATTTGATCTCCTCTTTTCCTTATCCATTACCTTTGCCACATAAAACATAGGGTTATTAAATCTTTTTCTTGCATCAACTCCTTAAAGGGGATTTGCCACAAAGTAAAATTGATGTGGGAAACTTGCAAATTTTCACCATTCATCATTATTAAAAATTTTCTACCATTTATGTATTAGCTGCCACCTTAGTGATAAATAGTGTACAGTTTGTCTCCAAGGGATATGACCAGGGAAGTGAGCTCCTCAGTCCTGGCAGCACATGCTCAGACATCACCTCTCCTCAGGCAGCTGCTGTCAGTCTCTTGCCTGCCTAGTAATCAAACACACTCACTGCTGAGCAAGTGTTCAATCCCAGGTGCTGTCATTGTACTCGTGTCCTCTGTACTCCTTAGTAATTAGTTAAATTGTGCATATAAATAAAAAGAAAAAAGAAACCTCAATCAGGTATGTGCAGTGTGGAAATTTTTTGGGCTAATGCAGGGATTTGCATCTGAGACCCCTATGTGGGAAGGCAGAATCTAACCACACAGCTCCGTTGTTACTACTCACAGCTCTTTACATAAACAGACCTTTCTTTGACTAGAATGAGCACGCTGTAAGGAAAGGCAATTTGATGTCAGCCTGCAGGGTCATATGAAATGCAATTCAAACAAATCACACTCGCCCCCTTTTGAGCACACTGGAAGCTGGATAAAGGAAATATGAAAGGAGTTTGTGGCAAAACACCTTTAAAAACTATGACTTATCCTAATTTCTCCAGCTATTCACAATTTAATACGATTTCTTCCAATACACCTTCCTGGGGATTCACTCCCATATTCCTCTGCAGGGGACATACCTGGGCTCTCTGCGTGATGAGCTGAGAGGCATTAAATTTAGCCACCACGCTCTTGAGGACTTCATTAACGATGGAGGGCAGGACCCTCTCGTCGTAATCCAAGCCGAGCCGTTGGTACATCTGAGGTAGTTCAGAAGCCAGAGGGCGGGAGAGGACACGCAAGGCAATGTTCACCATCTGCAGATCTGGAACAGAAGAGCAAAGCAACATTATAACCTGCACAGAATACAAATAAGTACATACCCGTATGCATGACAGTCACGTGTAATTCTATATAAAAAATATGCTATACACAGTGAAGTATGTCAAACAAACAGTAAGGCTATGTTTACATGGCTTAACTGCGGGACGTAATTACGCCCCGCAATTATGCCCCGCAATTACGCCGTGTGGCCGGGAGCGGCACTTTGCCGGCCCATAGACTTGCATTACCAACGGCACGTATACGCTGCTGGTAATTCACATGTCACTTATCTCCCTGCCCAGCGGATTCGCCGAGCAGGGAGAGGAGACGTAATCCATAGTTCTCTATGAGAACTGTGGATTACCGTAATGACTGGGCCGTTTTCATCCTGTAATTTGCGCACTTCGGCGCGTAATTACGGACTGAAATACGGCCCATTTTAAGCCGTGTGAACATGGCCTTACACTGAAAATGCTTTTCAACAGCAATTACTCTATCACATCCAAAGCTGTATTCAAAATTCTATGACTCTCAACACTCAAGACACAGCCCAAAGTTCATGCAAGACCCTCAATGTACCATTCATCTGATCACAATACAGGGTGCAAATCCTCCTCACTTACAATATACTGCAACAGAACATGCTCGGTACAAACATCAAACTAGTACAAGATATGATGCAAACCGAGATCAATACAACAGATGTAGAGATGTAGAAGTGATTGCAAATTAATCAGATAGATATAGATCTAACCGGTGAAGCAATACTCAAAACAACCCCTTCATTAACATAAAATGCCATTGTATGTATACTTTACATACCTTGCACATCATCAAGTTATATCCTGTTTTTTTTCCCCCTATTCTGTGGTTTAGAGACATTTGTGTTTAATTACATTTACTGATCTAGTGCTGGTCCTGCTGTACATTATAGGTCTTGTAAGTGCTAAAAAGTGTCTGAACCATCCTCCAGTGGGCCCCCGGGGTGGGGGTTATTTTCTTTTCATACCCCAGAGCTGCCCCAAAATAGTGACTAGTTTTTTACTAGAATTATATGGCAAGGCTGCCAGACACTCACCTGACAGCCCTTTTTAATGCGGGGGGTTTTGTTTACCCTAAAAAAAAATTACGAGACAATCTTTGGTGTGAAGACAACAGTTTGTAAAACACAAATCCGTAAAGTAGCGGTGTATGGACCAGGGAATGCTGGGAGATTTCCATGCATCTTCACATAACCACGCAATGGGCAGAACATGGTGATATTACTTAGGTGTGTCTGTTCTAGGTTCTCACCTTTGGACCCCTTTTTTGGGGGAGGATTTTTTTTTTTTTTTTGGGGTTTTCCCCTGATTCATAGAAAATTTGGATACTGGAACCGGGGGAATCTGAAAAAATAAAAAGAAATTATTTAAAGATCCCGGGGAATAAAGGGGAAAAATTTTTGGGGGTTTGGCCCTCAGGCCTAAGGGAAAGATTACAAGCCCTTATTTAAGCTGCTGAAACCCCAAGGATGAACAAGTGCTGAAATGCTTCACAACAGATGCACCTACCATGAGGACCTCTCCCCAAATGGCCAGTGCCCCCCCCGCTCCCTTTCCCCTGTGTAAGATGAACTAGGAGGATCTGAACCACCAGTGGGGCCTTTTGGGGGGCCCAAATCCCCACAGGGGTGGCTTTTAAACAATTGCTGTTCAAAATGTCAGTCCAGGTAATGTATTCCCTGCGTGGAAGGTATGAATTTTAAAAAATAGTACAGAACTAAGTTTAAAAATTGTTAATTTTGACTCGATTTTTAAAAAACCCCCCTTTCATGACAGCAGGAAAATGGAAAGGGGCTTTAAAAGGGGAAACCCCTTTACAAAACAAAAATTAGGCGGACATGCTGTTCCCAGCAGGGGTGCCCCTTTTTCTGCAAGGGGAGCAGTTTCAGAGCTTTTAATGCAAAAATTTAAACGTTTGAGCCTTTTCCTCCCATAGGGGGAGTCCACCCTACCCATGAGAAAGGTTTTTTCCCCCACCCACCGACGTTTTTCTTAAATAGGTAAAAAAACCTGTGAAAAAACCGGTGGGGGGCGGAGCAAAGGTCACGGGGGGGTTGGCTAACCCACCTGTTTCATGAATAGGGGGAAATCATCAAAGGCCCAAAAACAGGCTGCCAAATGTTGGATTTGTAAATTTAAAACCCTCTAAAAATGCTGCACCTTAAAAGAAAAGGGACACCGGGCTGGGAAAAAGTTTGGGTGCGGTCCTCAGAAAGGAGGCTTTAATCTATTTTGACGGGGTTACCTTTAAACCCCAAAGGGCCCCAATTAGTAGGGGTTTTAACATCTGTGTCGGGGGTTTGTGTTGGGGACCCTCTATCACCAGTTTGGGACCCCAAAGTCATCGGGAAAAACCTCACCCCAAAGGGGTTTCCCCTCTGGTTTCTGTTGTGGTGCATGGTCTGCGTTGGAGGCTATGAACTTTTTATTACACCCCTTTTTTATTTATTTTACTAAAATCCCAAAACCCTCTTTGAGGATCATACTTTCCCTTTTGGATTTTTTTACCTGATGTAAGGGGTATAAAGTCTTTTTTAATTTTTGGGGCCCAAAATTGATTTTCCCCGTTCCAGTACAGGTATGTTATCTTTTAATTTAGATGAAAGGAGTTTCCTAATCTCAGACATTTATGGTCCCACCTCTGAGACTCACATCTGTCTTGAGAATGGTTGCCAAAAAAACGCCTATTAAAATGGAAAAGGGGGCCTTCCCAATTTAAAATCCCCTTTTAAATTTTAATGGAGATTAAGTATAGCCAATTTGAAAGCGTTTTCAACATCCAATAAATGTCTGAGATGGGAAAATCCCTTGAATTTTTTTTCCCACTGCAGTTTAAATTTGACATTTTTTTACTCTGATCATGTTTCATTTTTCCCCTTTCCCAAAGGTTGTTTCAGGGGTCCCCTTTTTTAATATTCCCCTTTTTTTATTCATTATTATTTATTTATTTTAATACGATCATTTACTGGTTTGGGATTTTTATAACTAGAATTTTAGCCCGGGGTATTTAACAGTACATCTGCAGCTGAAAAGGGCATAAAAAGTTTTCCCCAAAAAAGGGAAAAGGGTTTCTGCCCAGCCCGGGGGCGCTTCAATAAACCCCTTTGCATTTCTGCCCTTTTGGGGTTTGGCCCCAGAATGCTGTACGGGAAAACTCCTTTTTGTTTTTAATAAAAAGGGGGGGGGGGGGTGGGAGGTGTTTTCACCACCTCAGTCTTTCCCTTTGAATCAATATTGATTTGTATGACAAATGTAGATATAGCAAGTGCTGGCAGCACATGATGAGCGGGGGTAAATTCACGGTTTTTAAAAGGGGTGATCTTTAAGGGATCACACACTGGTGTAATTACAGTATGTGTGTATTTTAATTTTTTAATAAAATTATATATATATTTATATATATAATATATATATATATATATATACAATATAATAAAAAACAAAAACACACAAAGCTCCAAGGGATCGGGAATTGGTTTTTTTTTGGGGAAAAGAAAACTCTGTAACTAGTTTTGGGTTAAAAAAAAAATCCTTTTTTTTTTGTGTAAATCCCCCCTATCCCCAAAAACCTGTGGGGAAAAAGTTTACGACTATGTAGTTGCCCCCCCCCCCACCCAGCCCATTCTCCATTTCCCTCGGGGACCCATCTTTTTTTAATTTCCCAGACGTAGGAGGTGGCAGAGGAAAGACAACAGCTCAAAATTTTAAACCTCTGGCACTAGCACAAATTTTTTTTTCCACTGCACTAAAAACTTGCAGGAGGCCAGAAGGTAGCAGACCGCCTCTGAGGGTCCGCTTGTTTATTCTTGAGGAAAGAGAACCCCACATAACCGCAGGATCTGCAGGATAAGACTTGGTCCTATGTGTTGCTCTCTATAAAAGCTGTAAACACAAGGCAGTTGAGAGAGTTTTAATCAGTTCCTAAATGTTCCTGATACAGTTTTAGTGTCGTAAAGGGCAGGGATAAAGGTTTTGCTGTTTTATTGCTTTTCTATGTGTTTATTTATCATTTATTTTACATATCATGCCTCCGATAAAGGTCGGAAAAAGACCTCTGGGGGGCATTTTTCCATAACTATTTTTTGCTGTTGTTGCTGATAAATTAGCCCTTTTTTTAACAGGGAATCCCACAGAAAAAGCAGAATTTCCCAAATCATGTTATAGGAAAAGTCCCGACCCAAAACCCATTCAGAACATAAGGGGTTTTTGGGGGCGTGGCGGGTCCCAAATGGGGGCCCCAGGCTTTCGGGACATTGTGGAATATCCTAGCGATATACCATCAATGTTTGTAGTGAGAAAACCCCTTTAATGTTGGTGCTCAGGGTTTAAGTTCAATGGTGGTTTTGTGTCCCTTTCCCTAGGGAAAATTTAATACCCCATTAGCAACCACTAAGGATAAAACATTCCCAGAAAGGGTTAACCCCCAAAACCCTCTACCCAAAAAAACAACTTGTCGTTAAAGGGGTATTCCTACTTCAGCCTTTTTATGGAACTAAAAATTAAATTTGGTGCATGACCCCTTTGGGAAGGGGACACTTATCTTGAAAAAAAGGCCCCTGAACTCCTCTGTGAAAAAATTGGGAGATGTGGCAATGATCCCCGGGACTTTTGTTCTTTTTAAAGGGAAGTTCCCTTGGTTGTATTGGGGAACTCCCTAAAAACCAGATTTGGAAAGAAATTTGCCACCTCTCCAATTAGCAGAGTTCAGGGACCTTTTCTTAAGACAGGTGTGTCCTAGAGGTGCGCCCCGCTCCGAGCTGACATTTATGGCACATCCTGTTGATATATCAACTTCTACGCTAGAAAATCTAGGTGACCATCCATAAGGCTTCCTGGACAGCCCTTTCATAGGGATGCCATCGGTATAAATAGGAAAATTTGCCAGCCTGGACTCTAGGAAAGCTGGTAGACAGTGCCATGAGTGAGGGGTAACAGAGGTATTACTAGGTGTCAACCCATTCACAGTTATGAAAGAGAAGTACCTGAAGTGAAGACCCTCAGCGAGGATGGTGTCCTGCTGAACACCCCCGACCCGGTTGAAGAAGATGGCTCTGTGACCTCCATCCACTGTGGGGAGGGGACGGGTTTAAAAATATATCAATTTCTGGGGGTAGGAGGTTCCTGGGGGGAAAGGGGGGCAAAAAATGTAAAGCGGTTTCCCTTGACAAAGATCCCAAAAAGCACCTCCCCCCCAGCAGAAATTTTCCCAAAACCGGTGCCCCGCCCCACGGGGGCCCAGCGGGCAGAGGGACCAGCAAGCCCTTTTAGGTTCTGACCCATGATTACAGAAAAAGAAAAAAAAACATGTAAATCCCATTGGTGAAGTTCTGACAATTGTATGGAGGGTGAGGGGGTTCCAGTCTGAAAAAGAAGTTCAGAAACCCTCCTAATTACACCCGACCCTTTCCTTTTTATTTCCCAAAACTCAGTGAACTTGATAGACAGTTTGGTCAACATTTTAGGCAATGTGTGTTTCATTTATTCACTATTTTAAGATCTCTGCTTGCTGTCAGTTTAATGGAAAAAAAATTTCTTACCCCTTTCCCAATTTATTGCTCTCCTTACCCAAAAAGTTTCCCCCCTTTTAAAACTTTTCCCCCCAAAAAGGCCCCAAAAGGGGGGGGGACCCAAAGGTACTGCTGTTTCCGGGCCCCGGGCCCGGGTTTTTGAAGCCCGGGGGGGCCCGCCCCCCGGAAAGCTCCGCCCCCTGGCTTTATTTCGGCTCTCCCCTTAATTGTAGCCCCGTCGTGCGACGCGATACAAAATTTAAAAAGTTTGGGGAGCAGGGAGAGTGTGCGCTCCATGCCCCCGCCGTACCCCAGCTCTGCGGCGGCGGGGGCGGAAGTGACGTCACCGCGGCCCCTGCCGCGCTTCTGTTTTCGGCCCCAAGGCCCGTGGTTTTTGGCTTGGTAGCGGACGGGGAACCCCCGGGGGGAGCGCGGCCCGGTGAGTAAGTTTCCTACAGGGGGCCCTGGGGGGGGGGGGGGGGGGGGGGGAGAAATACAGGGGGGGGGGGGGAGGGGGGAAATACAGCTAATGGGGCCCCTGGGTGGGGGAGGGAGGAGAAACTACAGTCACAGGGGGCCCCGGTTGGGGGGGGGGGGGGGAAACTACAGCTACAGGGGGCCCCTAAGAAAACTGGGGGGGGAAACTGCGCCTACCCGGGGGGCCCCCTTTAAAATGGGGGTGAAAACTACGCCCAAAGGGGGCCCCTTAAAATTTTAAAAAAAAGGGGGGGGGGAAAATACACTAAGGGGGCCCTAAAACTGGGGGGGGGGAAAAAATATGCTACAGGGGGGGCCCCCTTTTCTTGGGGGGGGGGGGAAAAATGCCTTCAGGGGGCCCCTAATCCCGGGGGGGGGGGGGGAATATGCCTACAGGGGCCCCAAATGAATGGGGGGGGGGAACCCAAGGCCCACAGGGGGGCCCCCAATAGGGGGGGGGGGGGAAACTATGCCTACAGGGGGCCCTAATACTGGGGGGGGGGGGGGAAAAATGCCAACAGGGGGGCCCCTAATACTATGGGGGGGGAAATATGGCCCACAGGGGGCCCTAATCGGGGGGGGGGGGGGGGGAAGGGGGTACCTTTTGGCCCAAAAGGGGGCCTAAAAGGGCTGGGGGGGGGAAAAACCCATTTTCCCACAGGGGGGGCCCTTTTTAAAAAACTGGGGGGGGAATATTTGCCTACGGGGGGCCCTTTTTCTAAAAGGGGGGACTATTCTGCCCACGGGGGGGCCCCCCAATTTACGGGGGGGGACTATTCTTCCTACAAGGGGGGGCCCCAATTTACGGGGGGGGGTATTCTCCTTTCAAGGGGGGGCCCCAATCTACAGGAGGGGGGGCTATTCTGCTTACAGGGGGGCCCTAAATTTCAGGAGGGGGAAAATATTTGCTTTCAGGGGGGGGCCCCCAATCTACAGGGGGGGGATATTTGTTGGGCCTACCAGGGGAAAGTGGCCCCTTAATCTACAGAAAGGGGAAATATTTGCCTTTCAGGGGGGGCCCTTTAAACTACAGGGGGGGGGGTTTTTTGCCTACAGGGGGGCCCTAATCTACGAGGGAAAATATTCTGCATACGGGGGGCCCAATCTAGGGGGGGGGGGGGAATATTTGCCTACAGGGGGGGCCCTAAAACTACGGAGGGGGGTTTTCTGCCTACAGGGGGGGGCCCCAATTTACGGAGGGGGGGTTATTTTTGCCCACAGGGGGGCCCCAATTTTACAGGAGGGGGACTATTCGTTTCCCCAGGGGGGGGGAATTTTTGCCTAAAAGGGGGCCCCAATTTTAACGGGGGGGGTATTCTTCCCACCCGGGGGGCCCCTAATCTATTGAGGGGGACGATTCTGCTTACAGGGGAGCTCTAATTTTACAGGGGGGGGGACTATTCTGCCCACAGGGGGGTTTTTATCTACAGGAGGGGGACTATTCTTTCCTAAAATGGGGCCTAATTTTCAGGAGGGGGGGCTATTTTGCCTACAAGGGGGGCCCCAATTTCAGGGGGGAAATATTCTGCCTACAAGAGGGTTCAGGTTTTGTGTTGTAAATTTACCCGGGGAGTTGGGGGGAGGAGAAAGTCATCATGGACGTTGGGCCCAAAAACAGAAGAAAAAAGGGGAAAATGAAGGGCCTTTATCAGACAAAATTTTCACCCGTGGGCCCTAAAAGTAAGTAAACCCATTTGCAAAAACACCCGTGTACCCGGTATTAACCCCCTATAAGGGGCCCTGTATGGAGGAAAATTTTTGGTTTTGGTGTGATGGTTTATAATCACTAACAGTTTTGGGGGGTATTTGGGTTTTGTCAATAAAATTAAGGTTTGGGGCTAATCCCCCATTATTTTGAAATTTTTATATTGTTTGCATGGCCAATATTGGTCTGGGAATTTTCGGCTTTGCCAAAAAAAAATTATTTAAAGGTGAAAATTGTGGAGGGATTTGTGGACCCCCCGTATAACCCCCCCGCCCCCCCCCCCCAAAACCCCCAAAAAACCAAAAAACAATGGAACCCAAATTGGGTATTTTTTTTTGTGAAAACCCCCAAAAAAATTTTTTTTTATTTAAATTTTTGGGGGTGGCGGGTGGTTGTGGGGCGGGGAAAGGGTGGGGCGTGTCGGGATGGACGGGGGAAGGGGAGGGCAGGGGGGGTTGGGGGCGGCCCCGGGGGGGGGAGGGGGGCCCCGACGTCCCGCTGTTTTGGGGGCCCAAAATTTCTGACGGCGGCCCTGCACTGCACTTATGACTAGGATACAAGTATCATTTACCATTCACCAACAGAAAGCAGAGATCTTGAAAACAATGAAAAATTAAAGCAAAGTATTTTACAAAGTTACAATTTTCTTAATCCCCTAATAAAAGGGGTTTTTTTCACATGGCGTTTTCACTCCCCTGTTCCAAAAACCGCCCTTTTTTGATTGTCTCCCGGCACCGACAGGGCGGACCCGAAGAGGAAACTCTAAACAATTAGCAGTGAGATTATTACTGCGGGCTATGAGGAACACGCAGCGGCGTTCATATGAGAGATCTCCGCTGTGTGTTTCCCTCCTGCCTGTCGGCTCCGTCTTTGAAAGAATTAACATGCAATTCTTTCTAAGACGGAGCCGGGGAACACACAGCGGTGATCCCTCAGGGTAAACGCTGCTGCATTTTCCCTCTTAGCGAGCAGAAATTTATCTCATGCTAATTATTAGATCCATCTCTGGGTCTGTCCTGTCGGTGCCAGAGACGGATCTAAAAAGCGGATGCAACACAGAGTTAAAACGCTGTGTGAACAAGCCCTAAAAGGGTTTTCTTGGCTATGTCCACATGCTGCTGCTGTTTGACACATATTCTGGTGCAATAAACGTGCATTTTATGGACCAAAAGACGCATGAAAAATGCCATCGACGTGTCCCATTATTTTCAACAGATTTCACAAAAGACAGTGAACTGTAGATTCCAAATCTCTGTCATGTAAAAACATATGCGCGGTCACTAATTCCGCTCATAGTGAGTGTGGAAAGCGAGTGAGGACGTGGAGTGAGGATGGAGCTAATCCACCTCCAAACACGCGGTAAAATCAATGTCATAGAAATGTAAAATACAAGGATTCCTAGGCCCTCCTCAGATCTCTGCTGCAGGTTACATTGCACATCGAGTAGATGAGCTGAGCTCTGTGATATATAACCCTATATATCACAGAGCTCAGCTTCTCTACTCTATCATATAACCCTATATATACAGAGCTCACTTCTCCTCTATCATATAACCCCCATATATCACAGACTCAGCTTCTCTATCTATTTATTAACCCATTTTTATCACAGAGCTCAGCTCTTCTCCTTATCATTACCTATATACAGACCTCAGCTTCTCTCCTCTATCATTAAACCAAAATATCACAAGCTCAGGGTTCTCTCCTCTATTTATGTAACCCATATATATACAAGCTCAGCTTCTCTCCTCTATCATTAACCAATTATCACTAAACTCAGCTTCTCTCCTCTATCAATAACCCTATATTCACAGAGCTCAGTTCCCCTTTCCTCTATTCATATAACCATATATATCACAAAGCTCAGCTTCTCTCCTCTATCATATAACCATATATATCACAGAGCTCAGCTTCTCTCCTCTATCATATAACCATATATATCACAGAGCTCAGCTTCTCTCCTCTATCATATAACCATATATATCACATAGCTCAGCTTCTCTCCTCTATCATATAACCATATATATCACATAGCTCAGATTCTCTATTCTATCATATAACCCTATATATCACAGAGATCAACTTCTCTACTCTATCATATAACCTATATATCACAAGCTCAGCTCTCTCCTCTATCATATAACCCATATATATCACATAGCTCAGCTTCTCTCCTCTATCATGCAACCCTATGTATCACAGAGCTCAGCTTCTCTCCCTCTATCATATAACCCTATATATCACAGAGCTCAACTTCTCTCCTTTATCATATAATCCTATATATCACAGAGCTCGACTTCTCTCCTCTATCATATAACCCTATATATCACAAGCTCAGCTTCTCTCCTCTATCATGTAACCCTATGTATCACAGAGCTCAGCTTCTCTCCTCTATCATTATCCCTATGTATCACAGAGCTTAGCTTCTCTCCCTCTATCATATAACCCTATATATCACAGAGCTCAGCTTCTCTCCTCTATCATATAACCCTATATATCACAGAGCTCAGCTTCTCTCCTCTATCATGTAACCCTATGTATCACAGAGCTCAGCTTCTCTCCCTCTATCATATAACCCTATATATCACAAAGCTCAGCTTCTCTCCTCTATCATATAACCCTATATATCACAGAGCTCAGCTTCTCTCTCTATCATGTAACCCTATGTATCACAGAGGTCAGCTTCTTTCCCTCTATCATATAACCCTATATATCACAGAGCTCAACTTCTCTCCTCTATCATGTAACCCTATATATCATAGAGCCTAAACTACCCGAAAGATTCCCTTTAACTTTCATACAGGCCATAATAAAGTTTTAAAAACCTGATTAGGTGCCACATTTTTATTTATTCTCTTGTCTCTCCACTGCCTTTCGGCATCTTATTGAGCCGCACACAGAACTGCCTTGTCTTTATGCCTCAGTGCCTCTAATCCAGTGGTTTTTTCTAATGCCGTGACCCCGCAATATAGTTCCTCATGTTGCGGTGACCCCAAACCAAAAAATAATTTTGATGGCTACTTCAAAACTGTAATTTTGCTACATGAGGGGTTACATATGTGTGACGCCTCTGAGCGGTACCTCTACATGTCACATACATATAAAGGTACCACTCAGAGCCGTTACATAGATGTAACCTTGGCCGGGGGGAGGCTGTGTTTGGCACATGAGGGGTTACATATGTGACTCCTCATGTGCCACTCACAGTCCCCCCTATAAGGGGGGGGAGGGGGTAAATGTAATGTGTATATCATGTGATGGCTGTATGTGGTACAAGTAACAGGTTAATAACATATTACTTGTACCACATACAGACATTACATGATGCAATGGATGTGTGTAGGTGTTTAACACTAAATTACCTTGCAGCCAGGAACAGCCCTGCCGTACAGTATCAGCGTTCTCCCTGCACTGAGTACGGCAGGGCTGTTCCTGATGCTTGGCACATATTGTGGGCGTGTGATGCAGCACGTTTTCAGTGTCCTGCACGCACTGCACACAAGAACCGGTGGGACGTAAGTCCGTCCTCGCCGCAGCGCCGCTCACTGAGCCACCAATGCTGCGAGTAACGGCGCCCACTGCTCCCCCTCCCCTCAGTAATACAAACGCTGTGGGCGCCGCACTATGCAAGCAGCTGCAGGGAGGGGCGCAGCGGCGGCCACAGCGCTCCTCCCTGCAGCTATTAAGCCAGTGCGGCGCCCCTCTCAGCTCTCCGGCCGGCCACCCTGCCCGGGCTAGGGGCGACCCCGGTGTTTTGGTCGTTCGACCCCCGCCGGGGTCGCGACCCACAGGTTGAGAACCGCTGCTCTAAGGATATGTTAACACGATGTACCGAGGCGCGCACAGTACATCGTGTCTTTCGGGAGCTCTCGCTGATACGTGTGTACTCCCACCGGCTCCATTGACATTCATTACTCACGGCGCATATTCGCAGTTAATAATTGACATGTCACTTATCTCCCCGCGTGGACAATACGATCGTATTGTACGAGCGGGGAGAGGAGGCGTAATCCATAGTTCTCTATGAGGTGGAAGCCACAGTGATCAAGGCTGTGATGGTATATCTGACTGATATGCCACCAAAGTCCAAGGTGGGAACATCCCTTTAACTCCAATTGCTTGCGTTTTTGTTGCATTTTGCAGCTGCAACATGTGAACACTCCCTAAGGCTGAGCTTACACATCGCATCACTGCACGCAGTTTTTTGAATGCAGATGGTTTGGTCATTAATTTTAGTTATTTTACACAACTGACTGCAGTATCGCAATGTGTGACCCCAGCCTTACAGTAAATGCTGAAAAAGGGTTTCCCTAAACCCTCTAGGGAAACCCAAACCTTCCTTACCCCCTGCATTCCTACACTAATTGCATCCTCACTTCAACATCCCATCGCTACCCTTTTCATCGTTCACCTTTCCTTCCCTTTTTCCCTTGTGGCTGTAATTGCTCACCTTTGCCCCCCTTAGTCTGCCATCCCCTGTCCACAACTACTCTCCCGCTGGTAAGGCTCCGCTTCACCCAAAAGCCTTATTCCCCGACACGTTATAATAGTCACCTTCTAGATTGGACAAGCTGTGGAGACTTGGCCACCATGGCGACGGTGTCACGCTATCTGCATCGCAGCTAATGAAAGGGAATGATGTAACGTTGTGACATTGCCTTGACCTGTGGATCCTCACCGGAGACCTGGCTTTCTGGCATGGCTGGTAATTGCCCTTGGGGGGTGGGCGGGCCCATACAATTTTCCCCGCCCCTACTTTCGCCAGAATCAACCGCCGGCTCCCCCCCCCCGAAGCTCTGCGGTGTCACTTGGCTAATTTTTAAAACTTCTTTTGCTGCAATGGGTGGGTGAAATGTAACCCAGTCCCCCAAAAGTTTGAGGGTGACAATTTCTGTGTAAAACTTTTTCTCAGCGAAAAAACACTCGCTAAGAGAATCCCAAGAGAGAACATAAACACCAATATGGCCCGGGATTTTTAAAAGGAGGAAAAACCCCAACCCCACGGGGCATAAAAACGCTTAAAAGTGTCACGCGGCTTAGTCCGCTCAGCTGGGTTCCTTACAAAAAAAACAAATAAAAACGCCAGGCCCCACAGTCACCCCAGTCCTCACCCCTCTTCTACTGCTCTTTCACGTGTCCCCTCCTGTATGTCAGCCCCGGCAGTAGAAGGACACCGGAAGTGTGCCTCCACCTGTCAGCTCCGAGCAGCCGCTAACACCCTCGCACTATAGTTGCTACTTCGGTCATTGATCCCCGGCCAAAACCAAAAATGGCGTCGTCACCGGAAGTTGCCCACATGCCATCCGCAACTTCCGGCAGACATGGCGGAGCGCAGGGGACCCACGAGTGTAACTCGTACAGACGATGATGGGCCCAAAATAAAGCGGCGGAAGGATAAGAGACTGATCGTGTTACTGGAGGGGGCTACCCTGGAGACCGTGCGGGTAATGTGGGGACTAGAAGTGTCAGCATGCCTCTGGCTGCTGGGGAATGCTTGAGCTGCAAGAAAACCCGGGCTCCCCCTGTGCTGCTGGGGAAAACATGTTAAGTGGGGAAATTGAATATTAACACCCGGATGATTAAAGCCTGACCCCCCCAATTAGAAAAATGGTTTTCCGTGCTCTGTAAAATTGTTTCCTGTGCTTGGCATGTTCCATTACTATAAATGGGGGGAGCGGGAAGAAAAAGCTCGGGTGTTGAGGCATGGTTGGGGGCCCGTTTTTTACACAGAAAAGGGAAGGCTGTCCCCAAAAAAAAAAATTGTTGCCCTCTTTTTAAAAGGGTTATTGTGAAACTCTTTGTTGCCCTGCAACCCAAACCCTTGGTTTTCATTTTTCCGACAGTTTAAGGGGGTTTTACCATGAGGTAAAATCCCCAGTGTTGGGCACTGGATGCATGTGTATGAGGAGGGTGGCGCCTGTGTGTCCTTCCCATTATTTCCCATGGGAATTTCGAATATAGTAAAATTTGTGTGCTCGGCTGTGGTTGGAGGCTTTAAAAGAAGGATGGAGAGAACGAAGTAGCCTCCCCCACCCCCCAAAAGCATGAGCGGGGCGTGGGGTTTTTAAATCTGGGAATCCCCATTTAACCTTGGCGACTGCCCTGTTATCTGTCCGGGTGGTGGCGGCAGACGTGCGGCTGTGAGAGTGGAGAGCTGGCTGTCGGCGTTTGCTGGCTTCCCCAAAAAAACGGGGGGTTTTTCATGCCCCTCGATGGCGTTCACAGACTAGAAGAAACTCCCCCCCCCCCCCCCCCAGCTTCTTGTGTTACCGCTGGGGTTGGTTTTACAGATCCGAGGTTTTGTCTAAGTACAGTGTTGCTTCCTTTATTTTGCTGTAAGGGCTAAAATTTTCCGCCCAGTTCAGGGACTCAGAAAAAAAAAATGAGATAAGATTCTTTTTTGACCTTATGGGGGGCTGTGGGTCGGCAAGCCAAGCCCCCACTCCCCAAATTTCCCAAACTCCAAATCCTGATCCCTATACATGGGGCATGTTTAAGTGAAAACTTTATGTTTTAAAAAGGGACAATCGGCTGTTTTCACCTTTGTACAATAAAAAAATATTTGGAAAAAACGCATTTAAGGCAAAAAGGGGAACAATGTTTTGTCTTTTGAACCTTTTGGGTTGAGTTGAAGAAAAAAGTATTTTGTTCCAAATCCTTTTGCCCCAACATTGGGATGGGTTTGAAAAGGGCCTGGGATCGTTTTGTAAGCCGCTTGAATCTGATCCAAGCCCAGAAGGTTTTTAGGGGATTAAAAAAACCAAAGGGGGATTTTGATTTTTTTTTGGGGGCAAAACGTAACAATGCGTTAATGCAAGAACGCAGAACTGCGATGTAAAATTTTCAGTCAAAATTTATGGTAAGTGTATATTAAAAAGACAGTAGCCCCGTACAAAAATGTAGTGGATGGAGAGTTTTGGGAGGAAAGTCCAAGTTAAAAACATTGTTACCATTTTTTGGTGGTAAAATTTATTAAATTTGGGTTGATTTGAACACAAAAAATTTTAAATAGCAAACCTGAGGAATTTTTTGTGGTGTTTTTGATTTTGTTTGAGAAAAAATTTTTCCTCCCTCAGTCCTGCATAAATTTACCCCAAATCTGATCTCTTTTTTCAGGTGGAAGGCCTTCTACACTAACTTTTGGGGTTTGGGGGCAAACGAGAAAAGGGGCAACTCTTAAAAAGTCAGGGTATAAAGGAAAATGCTCAGCCACAGCAGTTTTGATGAATGTTGAACTCTTTTACTTCTTTGAAAACAGGTGGGAATTTTGCGAAATCTGTTTGCCCCGGGAGCGAATCTTTTCCCCTGGGGCGCGCTTTGGTGCTCCTGTCATCAATTAACTCCCCTTTTGGTGGGCTGAAGATATGGGAGCAGACATGGCCGGCCCAAATTCCCCCTTGCTTTTGCATGAAAATGGACCAATTTTTATTATTTTTGGGGGTCGGGGGTCGGTCCCTTTTTTGAAAATCGCTCCTGCAAAATAGGCAACCGATCCCATCCACGCCCCGCTTATGGGGACCCCTTATGTAAAAAAGGCACTGAAAAAAAAAAAAACACAAAGTATTGGTTATGTTACAACGTATTTTGCAGGGGTGGTTGGTCAGTGGCCCAAAGGAAACCCCGCAATTAGGTTTTTTTAAAGCATAGATCAATGAGGGAGTAAAAACTGTACAGTATGACCGTGTGACATGTCACTTCTTTCAGGCGCTTACGGGTCAGGGAGAATGAAAGTGATTGGAAGCCGGGACGTAGCGATGTTGAAAGTGCGTGTTGCTACGGTGCTTCCTTAAAACCAATTCTTCCTTTTATTAATACATCCGATAAGACATTAAACCACAACTTAGCAGCATGTGCATATACTGTAGAAAAAGTGTATACTCAAGTGAATAATGCGGCTCCTTGTCGTTCAAAAACGATAATAATTGCCGCAACCTGTGCGCCGTTTCGGTGATAGCTCCTCCCCTTTCTCAGGCATGCATGCTTCAGGTTAGCCACTCCTTATATACAGAAGTTAAAAACCATTAACCCCTTGCTTACAGAAATACTCTTAAAGAGAATGTCGCCAATATTTTTTTTTTTACTTATTAAATCAAGCCCCTGATCCATATTCTTTTCCTCTCAGTCGTTTTTATTTCCTGACTGCAGATTTCTCTATTCGGCCGTCTATATATGATTGTGGGGGAGACATTCTTGCTTGCACTGCTTTAACAGCAGTCAGAGAGATACTTTACAGCAGCTTCATGCACAGAGGATTCTTAAGACGGTTTCTGTCCCATAGACTTGTATAGGAGAGTTTTCACTGGGAGGGGACAGGGGGAGCTGTGACCTCTCCTCTTGTGACTGGTGGGTTCTGTGTTATCTGTACACAATGGTGTCTCCTTTCAGTTTGACCTGCTTTTACTGATATATGAGCAGAACTGTGAAAAGCGCTCTAAACAGAGCAGGATGTGTCAGACGATTATTAGGCCTAGTGGCCAAAGTGAAAACTGCAGGACTTAGGAATTATTAAAAAAATATTGAAAGTGATCTGGAAAACTAAAAAAAAAAAAATAACCAAAAATTCCTAAAAAATGTGTTTAACATAAAAATGTGAGTTAAACAATAAGTCATTTTTTAATGACACATTCCCTTTAAACTGAAGTGCTTGTTTAAACCCTTAGGCACCATTGCTTCCAAGGTTGCAATCCAGTACGCCTCTCTCTTTAGTAGAGTGGAAAACCCGTGTATAGGATCGGTTGCATTATACTCAAGTGTTAATATTTGCACGAAGTATTGAATTTAGCCACTATTCAATTTGAAAATGCGTGCTGGCCAGCAGGTGTATTGCAGTGCGCACAGATACACGTTGCAGTATGCTGTAAGAACTCGGCCTTATTAATAAAAAAAAAAAACACACCATAAACGGCCCAAATCGCAACTTTTAGACCTGCTCCAATGACCCTAAAACTTTATATTAGAAAAGTGAAACAATTACACAACTTTTGCTGATAGAAAAATAAATCAATGAATTTTGATTGATTTTTTTTTTATACCATTTTCTCTCATTTAATAATAATAAAAAAAATCTCATGTAAAATTATAGAAAAATAAAGCCTAACGTATCACAGCAAAAGGCGAAACAAATAGTAGAATAAGCGAGTGCAGGAGGGGTTAATGGCTCAGTCAGGATCTGGTTAAAAAAAAAAGAGCTGAGCTCTGGTTGCTATGGGTAACAGACAGTTTTACTATCAGACAGTTTTGATAAATGAGGCCCTATGTACCACAGATTACTCCTGTGACCATTTTGCCTATGGCCTCTAGCAGGCGTACTGACAGTCCGTGCACAAGGTGACCATCTCAGTCTATTCGGTGGGGATTGCTCCCATCAGTGGGTCTCCAGCTGTTGCAGAATTTCAACTCCCAGCATGCTGAGTACCCGTAGACATGCTGGGAGTTGAAGTCTTGCAGCGGCTGCACAGCCACAGGTTTAGCACTATTGGTCTGTGTCCTATGTGTTATCGGCTGCAGGCATTATGGTCTTGGTTTTGGGGCACCAATTGGTCCGTTTTCACCAACTGTAGTAAAATCCACATGACAGATTTTATCAGATGAACTGTTATAAACCTTTTTCTTGTTCCAGGTGGGAAAAACCTATGAATTATTAAATTGTGACCAACACAAAAACATCCTAGTAAAGAATGGGAGAGATCCTGGGGAGGTGCGGCCGGACATCACACACCAGGTACGCGGTCACTGCAGCCCTCCGCTTACAGGGAATGTGGCATTAGAAAATGACCTATTGATAAATCACAGTTTAATGTTTAATGTATTTTCTTATAGAGGTTTTCATAGATTTTATAGCGCTCCTACTGTTTTCATCGACTTTAAAATAAAATATTACTTTGTACTTGCTGCTTCTCCCGCCACCAATCATCCAGCGCCGCTGCAGCTCCAGCGTGCCCCGCCCGATGCTCAGCAGTGATGTCCCATTCATTGCTCTATGTGATTCCCACCAGTCCATCGCTTATTTCAGGACGCACAGCAGTTAAGAATTTCACTTCACCAATCTGTCAGCGTGCTGCATTTATCGAAACTGTAACCCTGTCCTTGTTGCCCATAGCAACCAATCAGAGCTCAGCTTTCATTTTTCAAACTGCTCTGGAGAAATGAAAGCTGAGTGCTGATTGGTTGCTATGGACAACAAGGGCAGTTTGACTCTTTGACAGTTTTGCTAAATAAGGTCCACTAATTTTATTGATAATTTGATAAACCCCTTACAATTTGACCTATGGGGTGCCTGGTACTGTGGCACTATTTGACCAAAGGGGGGGCCTGGTACTTTGGGACATTTGACCTATGGGGTGCCTGGTACTGTCGGCACTATTTGACCAATGGGGTGCCTGGTACTGTCGGCACTATTTGACCAATGGGGTGCCTGGTACTGTCGGCACAAATTTTACCCATGGGGGTGCCGGTACTGTCGGCCTATTTTACGTATGGGGGCCCCATGCTTTCGGGAAATTTGACCTATGGGGCGCCCGTCTGTGGATTTAAATTTATTATGGGTGCCCCAGCTGTCGGCACTTTTGACGATGGGGGCTCATGCTGTCGCACTACTTGACGTATGGGGCCTTCATGCTGTCCTGGACATTTGAAGTAGGGCGCCTCATGCTAGTCGCTACTATTTGACGTATGGGGCGCCTCATGCTGCCGGCACTATTTGACGTATGGGGCGCCTCATGCTGGCGGCACTATTTGACGTATGGGGCGCCTCATGCTGTCGGCACTATTTGACGTATGGGGCGCCTCATGCTGTCGGCACTATTTGACGTATGGGGCGCCTCATGCTGTCGGCACTATTTGACGTATGGGGCGCCTCATGCTGTCGGCACTATTTGACGTATGGGGCGCCTCATGTTTGCCCCCCCATTTGACGTATGGGGGCCTCATGCTCCCGGCACATTGGACGTATGGGGGCCCATGTGCCGGCACTTTTTTGACGAGGGGGTTCCCCAGCTTTCGGCACTATTTGCCCTTTGGGGGCGCCTCGTACGTCGGCAAAATTTGTCTTTGGGGTGCCTCATCTGTCGGCCATTTGACGAGGGGGCCCCTCATGCTGTTCGGCACTATTTGCGATGGGGGCCTCATGCTGCGGCACTATTTGAGTAGGGGGCCCTCATGGTCGGCACTTTTTGGTATGGGGCGCCTCTGCGTCGCATATTTGCGTATGGGGCCCCTCTGCTGTCGGCACTTTTTTGACGTAGGGGTCCCTCATGCCTGGCACTTTTTTGACGTATGGGGCGCTCGCTGCGGCACTATTGCTTTTGGGGTGCTCATGCTGCTTTAAGGACGGGGATGACCCCGGTTAATTTACAGCTACCCCCTGCTGCCATCAGCTGGGAACAGATATGGCTTTGAAACCAGCTGTTTTCCCTTTAGGGGCCCACGGATTATGATCCACAAAAAGGAATTTTTTTCTTTTTGTTACTTTAGATCTAGACCCTTTTGGGGACTTTGTTAAACTTCCTGCTTCATGTCAGCGTAATTAGCAGACCTGTAAATACCATAGCTGTTATGCTAATCACCCACAGACCATTAAAAGTGAACGCCATAAAAACAAAACCCCTACAAAAACATCACACTTGCATTTTATTATTTCTTTCCACCCCATATAATGTCGGAAAGCTGAAAAAAATTTTTCTATGGTACCGAAATGCACCATTAAAAAGTAATCTTGTTCCGCAAAGGTAACTTCTTCCCTGTGAAGAAACAATAGAGCAATCGTCGCTCATTTCCTACTATTTGTAAAGGCTTTTAGAGATGGTAGCACTGAAGTAAAGTGAGATTAGTCTGCCCTACCGAACAAACGTTCTCTCACATAGCTAGAGAAGGACAAAATTGTATTTGTAATTTTTCATTGCATTGGACTGCCAAAATACAGTAAATAAATATTGCCCAAAAAAAAAAAAAATAGTTTTCCTGGAATATTGGCTTTAACAAAAATTCTTCTTTCTGATGGCAGCGTTCCTCAAAGCTCAATGTGTAACTTCCCCCGGTATATGTTTTTAAGTATGAGATGATTCCCGAGCTTGCTGTGTTATTTGGGCAGTCCCCCTGAACCGTGCAGGATTGTTACAAGTCTACATTCACACAAAGAGAAACGTTCTCATTGAGGTCAACCCACAAACCCGCATTCCTCGAACCTTTCCCCGATTCTGTGGCCTAATGGGTAAGTAGCGGTTTATATATACGTTAGTTGCGTAAACATCTTTCACGTCGAGAAACCCTTTTTTATGACTACTTCCGATATTGGCCTTGTGTAGCTCACGAAGGAAGTCGTGAGCTGGTTTGGTGGGGAGATAAGGTGTGCGATAGGCTGTCTGCACACACATCCCTCATTTCTGTCACAGGTAAAAGCAGCAATTTATCAGAGTTAACAAAAAATATTACAACTGCTTTTTGGCCAAAAGTAGCAGCATTCCTGAAACCACCAAGTTTGTGAACTGTTTTGGGAGGACAAAATTTTTTTACGTGGGAGCTCCTGCCAAAACAAAAAAAGGGGTAAAAAACGTGTGTCTAAGGTTGTTCACCGGGTTTTTTGGGACGCTTTCGCTACGTATTTAGAGCGTCTGTGCCTAAAACCGGAAAGCGCCCCAGTCGTGACAGGAATCCACCGTTCTCATAGAGAACTGTGGATGACGCCTCCCCCCCGTATACAATACGGAGTTTTTATGCCAGGGAGATAATTGAATGTCATTTACACGCGCTTAGCTCGCGAGTAATGGCGTTTACGGGGGGACCCATCCCCCAAAGCTGAGGAGTACGGGCCCTCAGGCGACTCCCGAGATACGGGGTAAATTTCGAGGCGTACTGTACTCCCCCCAGTTTAAAACTGTGTGAACATGCCTAAAACAACGTTAGCGAACCCTACCAATGAATCCCAAACAAAAAGTCACGCCCTGCTTTAATTTAATTTGATTAGCAAAAGGCTTCAGTTTTCGGCTGTATCGGGGTTGGACCTCCGCGTTTGACCCTTTTCCCAAAAGTTCATGTTTTAGCTTCTCAAAACAAATGAGAAAAGCAGAGAAAAAACACGTTTTTTTTGGGAAAAATACAAATGGGTGGTGCCATTGTTATGGGCTGGGGAAAGTTTTTTGGATTCTTGGGGACATCATTCTGTGGAAAGCACTTTCTGCTGATTGGGGGGAACCATCCCCCCTTTCGGTCACTATAATCATACATCTGATTGTTTCACTGAACAGTTGGGGGTCTTCCCGAGACAATGTCACACGCTGGAAAAAAGCCAACATTGGTTGGAAGAACAGGACCAAGACCTCATAAGGGCTTGTTCACATGGCGTTTTCACTCCATGTTACAAGTGCTTTTTAGAGCCATCTCGGGGGCGAAGGACGGACCAGAGACGGATCTAAAAAATTAGCAGGAATTATCATGCGGGCAGAGGAAGACGCAGCGGCTTTCACATAGATTCCTCTTTTTTAAAAAATAACCGAGCGCATTTTGGGAAAAAAGCACCACTCCTTTGAACGCTGCTCTCTTCCCATACCCCGCAGTGATAATCTCACTCTAATTTTAGATCCGTCCCCGGGGGTCCGTCCTGTGCCCCAATGGTTTTTAAAAAACCGCTTGAACACGGAGTAAAACTCCATGTGAACAACCCAATATACCCCGGGGCCCTAATTTCCCAAACTTGAACCCAATTAAGCATCTGTGAGAGCACCTGGATCATTGTGTTCACTCCATGAATTCTCCCTGTGCAGCCTCCAGCAGCTGTGGGATGCATTTCTGTCAGCATGGTTCCAGATAACCTAAGGATTTATTGACCCCCCAGACCGCTAGCTGCTTTCGTGTGTACTGATGTTTACTCTGAAATTATCCGGGGGCTATTTTAACTCCAGTGTGTATATCCATATGTACATTATGTAACTTCAGTTGATCAAATTTCTACAGAAAGAAGATACTGAAAAATGTGTCTTAAAATTTTAGTCTACATAAAGTTTGGTTCTGGTGGGTCTCCTTTTAGGCTTTGTTCAATGGGCACATTGTTAACATTTTTTGCTTTTGGATTCCATATTTAACCCAGTGCCCCCGTTTCAAAACGTACACAACACAGACTCATCTTTTTTTTTTTATAAACTGCTGCAAATTGAGCGTGAGCGCCCAGGACCACAAAATCCAAAGGGGAGAGCCCTTTGAAAATTTAGTTCGCTACAAAATTTGTAATTCAGAAAATTATTAAAAGTGATGAATGGAAAAAAAAAAAATCATGTCCTTTCCCCAGTGGGGAGCAGCTCTTTTTTGACCATTCCTAGGTTTCTGGCCAAGGGGTGAAACCCAAAGGGGTAAAACCACAAAAGAAAAGATTCAGCTCACCGCTATAAAGATGGATTGAAAACGGACCCCCCCGGGGCAAGGAAATGTAAAAACCCCCAGGGAGAAGACGATTATCCAGCAGTCCAATGGCCAAAATGTAAAATTTAAAACCTTTTATTTGCCACATCCAAAAAAATTTAGGCAAAAGCATCCCAGGTAAATTAAAAGGGCGACGCTTTTTCCGGGGCTTCACCCCTTCAAAGGGGCCTTTTCCCACTCAAATGACCCAAACAGTTTATCCAAAATAACAATTTGTTAAATCTAGCTCACCTTTGCCGCAATTCCGGGGCACACCGCGGGCCAGTAAAAACCCCTGGGGCCGGTTTTTCCTCCCTACGGCGCAAAACCAAGGGGTTAAGGATTTTACTGGCACGGTGTGGTGGGAAATTGCGGCACAGGTGAGCTAGTTTTAACAATATTGTTTATCTGTATTAACTGTGGCTCTTTTTAAGAGGGGGAAAGGGCCCAAAGAAAAAGGGGGTAAGCCCCGAAACGAAACGCCTTTTCCTAATAAACCGGGGCATGCTTTTCCCCAAATTTTATTGGATGGGGGAAAATAAAGGTTTTGAAATTTTACTTTTTGGCCAGGGGAACCGGGAAACTTTTTCTCCCGACCAAGAGGGGGGTCCGATTTTTGGCCCCCCCCAAAAAAATTAGGCAAAAAATAATTAGGAGACAGTATCTTTCATTTTAGCTAATAAGCCCTTCGGTCCTGACCTGAAAAATTTCCCCAGAGGGTTTTGGAAGCTGTTCAACTACCTTTCCCAGATTATTAAAATTTTCCCTGGACTTTTAAAAGATGAAAATCACAGGATAAAGGTTTCGGAAACGTTGAACCCTTTTACCATCTTGCTTTAGGCATCCCCACTCCGCAAAAAATATGCTTTATTATTGTTTAAAACAGGGCTCCCCAACTCCAGTCCTCACGCCCCACCAACAGGTCTTGTTTTCGGGGTTTTCCCTTTAAGCTTTTGGCACAGGTGATTCATTATTGTCAGTCATTCTGGGGGAATCCAAAAAACCAGACCTTTTGGGGGGCCCCGGGACTGGAGTTGAGGCCCCCCGGGTTTTTAAAAGGGCCCTGGGGGACTTTAAGGGGGGGGAAAACAACCACCACAAATTATCAAAGGGAAAAAGGTGCAGTGCTCCTGGGGTTTTCCTGGTTCCCCTTTGTTTCGGGAGCCGGGCAAATAAATTACCTATTGGGGAAACCTTTGGCTAAGGTGTTTTTTTTGTTTTTTTTTTAATTTAAGGTTATTAAGAATCCAATTACAGATCACCTTTCTGCAGGCTGCATGAAGTTTCGCCCCCTTCATTTGGGGGTGAGAGTTTTTTCCATTTTTGGCGGACCCTCGCCCCCACCACAATGACCCCTCAGGTTTGTAATGGGAGCTTTCGCACAGGGGCTGGGTGGGGTTTTTTGAGTTCTTTTAAATTTAAAAGCTGCTTTTCCCCCCCGATACTATTCTACCCCTTTTTTTTTTTTTTTTAAATCCACGCCCGCACTGGGGAATTTGAATGGACAAACTCCCAACAAAACAACCGAAAACCCCAAATGTGTTGCGTTTCCCTTAAAAAAGCTGACAAATTTGCTTTAAAAAAACCCCGTCACAGCCAAATCCCCCCCCTTGCTGGGGACAGCAAAATTAGTGACAGACCGCTTTTTTCCCACACTGTGCCCTTTTTATTCTGTAAGATGCAGTTTTTTTAAAAGCTTTTAAATTTTGCTCAAAAGGGCATTTTTATTCATAGAAAGGTTTTAAACCCCACCCACCCAATGCTAGCTCCCCCCCCAGCTGAGTTATTAAATGTTTCTCATATTCAAAGAAATGGGGTTAATCTTTAAATAAGGGGGGGTGGGGCTAGCCTCATTTTGGGGGGCTAATTAAAACGGACACCTTCTGCCCTGAAAACACAGATTTGAGCTTTAAAATTCGCTGAAATTTGCGCATCTTGCAAAAAAGGGGACCAGCGCGGGGAACCCCGCGGGTCTTTCACTACTTTTGTCCTAAACAAGGGGGAAATAATTTTATGGACGGGTTTCCCCTTTTAAATTGCCCTTATTTTTCAACAAAATAGATTTTTTTAAAAAAATTATTTTTCGCGGGAAAAGCCCACCAGGGTAGTAGAAAAACTTTTTAATGATATCGAAAAAAAAAAAAGGCCATGCCACATCGACTTTTAACACACAAAGGCAGTGATTAGGGGTCTGATAAAAACTCTATCCCTACCACACTCTTGGATCTAGGACTGTGCCTACAACTCATATGGGCGAAAAAGCGCGGAAACCAAAAACCTGGGAAACGAATACCCCCAGAAAAGAACAAGAGCGGGAAGGGCCAAAAATAGAAAAACCCAAACCCAAAAAGATCCAGATCAGCAGACGCATTTCAGGTATCAACGAATATGGGCGAAATGCGTCTGCTCACCCGTTGGGGGTTATGTCATTGTACTTTTTTAAAAGGAAAAGGAATATGAATTTTATTAAAAGTACGGGCTTCTTGGTGCTGAAAAAATTTTTACTTTGGGCAAATACGGATCACTATGCGAGTCCACGGAGTTCGTTCCGTGCACCTATTCCCTGAGGACAAAGCAAACGGGTGGGGGAAAAACTGTATTACAAAAAGGGATATCTGCACCCACTATCTGGGTTTTAAAAGGGGAGGGTCACTAGCCCAATCCTATCCCCATCGATGATTTTTGGGGGAAAGAAATTAACTTTCAATGATTTGCCAGTGTGTAGGCCTCCTTTAAAGGGGCATTAAACTTAGGCCATTTTCCCCAACGGCAAAAAAATTGGAAAAAAATTTCATTCCGAAATTACGGGGCCGGAGTGCGAAATTTAAAGGCGGGAATACGCCAAGCCCTTTAACGTAATCCACATTTTTTCCTGAAAAACCTATGGTTTATGCCCTTTTCCCCCCTTCCCTCGGCGAAAAACCCAGGGGGGTTTAAAGTGACATGTGAATTACTTGGCGGCGTATACGGGGTAAACAACCCTAGGGGCCGGGCGAGGTCCCGGGCCCCTCCCCCCGGGCCACCGGAAAAATTTACGCCCTGAAAAAATACCCGTTAAAACCCTAGCCTTAAACGAAGTGATTGACGCTCCTAGCAGACAGTCGGCCCATACATAAGGTGCCTTAGACACCACGACCCATGGAATGTATGACGGGTTTATAAAAAACTTACTGATATCCCTCGAGTAAAACCCAAACCCGAGTATAAAAAGGGGAAACCTACTTTTGCCAAAACAAAAAAAAAAAAAAAAAAGGAAAATTTTATTGACTCGAGTAAAAAACCTAGGGTAAAAAATTGCAGCGGCAACTAAAAAAATTTCAAAAATAAAAAAAATTTCCCAAAAAAATTTTACATAGGCAGGAAAAGCCCCCCCATGGGCGGTTTTAAGACGGGTTTTTAAAGCCCAAAAGGGCATTTATAGCCCGGGGTCATGCCCCCCTAGGCGGGTTTTTAAAAGGCGGGGCCCATCCCCCCCTGGCAGGTTATGGGCAGGGCCCAACCCCCCCATAGTACATAGGCAGGGTCATCCCCCCAAGGTAGCATAGGCAGGGCCCATGCCCCCATGGGTATTATCCCCCGGGGACCATCCCCCCATGGAAGCTAAAAGGCAGGCCCGGGCCCCCCCATGGGAACTAAGCGGGGTTCTGCCCCCATAAGGCGGGTCGAACCCATGGGTTACCCTATGGCAGGGTCATGTCCCCATGGGTAGCTATGGGCAGGGGTCTTTCCCCCATAGGTACTATGGGCGGGGGCCTGCCCCCATAGGTACAAATGGGCAGGGTCCCCCCAAAGGGTTAGCTATAGGGCAGGGTCATCCCCCCATGGGTTTAGCTATAGGCGGGGGTCATCCCCCCCTAGGTAGCTAAAGGCGGGGTCATCCCCCCATAGGTGCTAAAGGCGGGGGTCATCCCCCCAAATAGGAGCTATAGGCAGGGCCATCCCCCCATAGGTAGTTATGGGCAGGGTCATGCCCCCATAGGTATTTATAGGCAGGCCCATGTCCCCAAGGTAGTAAAATTTAGAAAAGTCCCCATGGTTATTTATAGGCAGTCCGTTTTCCCCATGGGCATCTTTATCCCCATAGGAAACTATAGGAAAGTCGTATCCCCATAGGTAGCTATAGGCATCTACCCCCATAGGTAGTTTTAAAAGGCAGCCCGTGTCCCCCATAGGCAGGCATGTCCCCAAAAGGGTACATGGGCAGCTGTCCCAAATGGTAGCTATAGGCGGGCTTTGGCAGTCATGTCCCCATAGGTAGATATAGGCAGCCCCAATTTTCCCCCATAGGCAGTCATGCCCCCCATAGGCAGGTTATAGGCAGTCTTTTCCCCATAGGCGGGCTAAGGCATCATGTCCCCAAAAGGCGGGCTAAAGGAGTCATGTCCCCATAGGCACTATGGGCAATCTGCCCCCCCATAGGAAAGGCTATAGGCAGTCCATGTCCCTTAGGCGGTATGGGCAGTCAGGGTCCCCCAAAAGGAAAGTAAAATGTCCCCATAGGAACTATAGGCACCCATGTCCCAAGGTAGCATGGGCAGCTATAGGCAGTCAGGCCCCCATAGGTATTTAAGGGCATTTCATGCCCCCCATAGGCAGCCCATGTCCCATACGGGTTATAGGCATTCCATGCCCCCAAAGGCAGGTTTTGGCAGCCCATTCCCCAAAAGGCCACTATGGGCAGTCATGCCCCCCTTAGGCATAAAGCCCCCCCTGGGACAGGCTATAGGCGGGGTCATGTCCCCATGGGCAGTCATGTCCCCATGGGCCCGGGCAATAGGCAGTCTTTGCCCCCCAAAAGGGGGGCAAATGGGCAGTCATGCCCCCATAGACAGGCTATGGCATCATGCCCCCCATAACAGGCTTAGGGCATCATGCCCCCCAATAGGCATTTCCATGCCCCCCATAGGCGGGGCGATAGGCGGGTCATTCCCCATAGCGGGCAAATGGGCAGTCAGGGTCCCCATGGGCCCAGGCGAAAAGGCAGTCATTTCCCATGGGCGGGGCTATGGGCAGTCTTTCCCCCCAAGGCAGGTTATAGGCATTCATGTCCCCAAAAGCGGGGCTATGGGCAGTCATGCCCCCATAGGCAGGCTATGGGGCTTTCCATTTTCCCCCATGGGCGGGCTATAGGCAGTCATGTCCCCAAAAGGCAGTCATGCCCCCAAAAGGCAGGTATAGGCAGTCTTTGTCCCCATGGGAAATTTCATGTCCCCCTTAGACAGGTTTAATAGGCATTTCAGCCCCCAAAAGGGAAAGCCCTTTCCCCCCTTTAGGCAGGCTATAGGGCAGTCATGTCCCCATAGGCAGCCCAGGTCCCCTTGGGCCGGGCTATAGGCAGTCATGCCCCCCATAGGCACCCAAAGCCCCATAGGTAGCTTAAGGCAGCCATGCCCCCTTAGGTAGTTTAAGGCGGTTATAGGCGGGTAAAGGCCCCAAAAGGCAGGTTATGGGCAGCCCTTTCCCCCATGGCAGTAAATGCCCCCCCAAGGGGCGGGCAAGGCAGCCCATGCCCCCATGGGCCGTAAATTTTCCCCACGGGCAGGCATAGGCAGTCATGTCCCCATAGGCAGGCGTTTGGCATAAATGTCCCCATAGGCAGGCTATGGGCAGTCTGCCCCCCATGGGCCGTCATGTCCCCATGGGCAGGCTATGGGCATAAATGTCCCCATAGGAAACCCATGTCCCCATGGGTTGCTATAGGCAGGGTCATGTCCCCATGGGTTTGCTATGGGCGGGGTTTCATGCCCCAAATAGGTACATGGGCAGGGTAAATCCCCCATAGTACTATAGGCGGGGTCTCCCCCCATAGGTACATAGGCGGGGGTCATCCCCCAAAAGGTAGCAAAGGGCAGGGTCATCCCCCCCCATAGGTAGCTAAGAAAGGGCCCATCCCCCAAATAGGAAAGCTTTTGGGCGGGGCCCATCCCCCCATAGGAAAAGTTAAAAGGAAAGGGGCCCCAAATGCCCCCCCATGGGTTTAAGCTATGGGTTTAAGTCAACCCCCCCCCCATAGGAAAAATTTTATAGCAGTCGTGCCCCCATGGGCGGGTCGTACCCCCATGGGTACCCTATAGGCCAGTCTACCCCCATGGGTAGCTTTTGGCAGCCCTTTATCCCCTTTAGGTAGCTATAGGCAGCCCGTGTCCCCAAGGTACCCTATGGGCAGCCCATGTCCCCCCTAGGCAGGCATGCCCCCATCGGTACTATGGGCAGGCTTTCCCCAAAGGGTACCCTAAGCGGCTATAGGCACCCAAGGTCCCCATGGGTTACTATAGGCAGTCATGTCCCCTTTAGGGGGCAGTCCCCCAAGGCAGGTTATAGGCAGTCATGTCCCCATACCCGGCAAGGCACCCCCAAGGGCCCCAAATAGAAAGGGCTATGGGCAGTCATGCCCCAAAATAGGCGGCAAATAGGCATCCATGTCCCCATAGCAGGCAAAAAGGCAGTCATGTCCCCAAAAGGCGGGCAAGGCAGTGGGGGCCCCATGGGCGGCTAGGGGCAGTCATGCCCCCTAGGCAGGCTGGGGCAGCATGTCCCCATACCCCAATATGTCCCCATAGGTAGCTATGGGCAGTCTGCCCCCAAATGGGTACTATAGGCAGCTATGGGCAGCCCTTTCCCCCAAAGGGTACAAATAGGCATCTTTCCCCCCATGGGAAACAGCCCCCATAGGCAGGTTATAGGCAGTCCAGGGCCCCATGGGCCCAAGGCTAAAAGGCACATGTCCCCATAGGCGGGGCCTATAGGCAGCCCTTTGTCCCCATAGGCATTCATGTCCCCACGGGCAGGTTTATAGGCATCATGCCCCATGGGCACATTCCCCCCACGGCGGGCTATAGGCAGCATGCCCCCCCCCTAAGGCATCATGTCCCCACAGGCAGCTATGGGTTATCATGTCCCCATGGGGCGTCATGCCCCCCCACAGGAGCTATATTATCATTCCCCTTAGGCAGCATGTCCCCACGGGCGGGCCTATGGGTAGCTTTCCCCCCAAAGGCCCCCATGCCCCCAACGGGCAGGCTATAGGTAGCCCATGTCCCGATGGGTAGTCATGCCCCCAAGGCAGTCTTCCCCATAGACAGGCTAAGGCAGTCATGCCCCCCCAAAAGGCATCATGCCCCCCCATAGCGGGTCATGCCCCATGGGGCGGGCAAAGGGCACATGCCCCCCATAGGCAGTCATTCCCCAAAGGCGGGGCCTATAGGCGGGCATTCCCCATAGCGGGGTTTAAATTTAAAAAAAAATAAAAAATTAAACAAGTACGGTACTCCCCCCTGGGCCCCTCCCGCTCCCCTCCCGGCCGCTCTATTTTTTTTTGCCGGAAACGGGGCGCGTGCCCGTCATCAAGCCGCGCAGGGCAGCGGATGACCAAAAGTGCTGGCTTTGCCGGAAAAATCCGGACCAGGGCCCCAGAGTCTGTGGGCCCCCCGGATCCACTTTGGAGCAGGGGGCGCTCGCTCTTTTGCTCCCCAGTGCTATCCCCTTCACTTGGGGGCGCTTCATGTGGAGTCGCATACAGGGGAAGAGCTTTTCCCACAAACGCCCGGGGCCCCAAGTGCCCGGGGGGGGGGGGGGCTGTTGGGTGTACTCGGCAAAACAGCTAGTGCCTCCCTGAGGAGCCGATATGCTGATTTGTCCCCCCCCGGGGTTTTTTTTGGGGGGCCCTCGCAGGGCCCCCAGGGGCCGACAGTGACTCAATATAAGGCCCTTTCCCCAAAGGGTTAAAAAAAAAAGGGCCTAAATTTTTGGGCTTAATTATGCGCCTAGTGCGCAAATTACGGGGTGAAAATGGGCCCCTTTCCCTTACGTAAAACCACATTCCCCATAGAGAACCCATGGATTACTCTCCTCTTTTCCCCCCTCGGGGAATCCGCCGGGGGGGGAAAATAAAATTACATGTGAAATTTCCAGCGGCCCCAAAAAAAAACCCCCGCTGGGAAAAAGTAAGTCATTTGGGCCGCGAGGTGCCAGCCCCCGGGCCCCAGGCGTAATTGCCGGGGGTGAATTACTCCCGCATTTTAACCGTGGAATAAAAGCCCTAAGCCCCAGGTGGGATTTTTCAGCAATTTTTTGTGCGAAAAACTTGGGGTTCTACTCCCAAAATATACGGTATTTGTTAATAAGGTTAATCTTTTTTGGCAGGTACAGGTTTTTCATGGGGGCCCAAATTTCTGCTTGTTTTTAGTTCAAGAAAAGTCCATTGTTAACAACCAAGAAGAAAAAAAAAAAGTCTTGATCATTTGATGGACAGTTCGGTGCGAGTTCATTTTAGGAACTACTCTGTTCCTGTACAATAACAGTTTTCTTATTTTTATTTTTTACTTGTTGCCCCTTTTTTTTGTAATTTTTTTTTGTCTATTACAAAAACCAAAACCTTTGTTTAAAGAGCCAAATTTAAAGGGATGTTTTATACAGCTTTTTTTGGGGCGCGTTTAGGGCCCCTTATTTTGCGGGGTACACGCCTAAAAATGCAGGGGAAATTTCGCCCCAAAATTTCGTAAAACCATACTCATAGAGGGAAATCGGATTACGCCTCCCTCCCCCCCCCGCCGTAAATCGGTCGTAATTTTACGCGAGGGAAAATAAGTGGGCATGTCAATTTTTTTCGGCGAATAAAGCGCCCGGGGGGGGGAAAAGGGAATGCGGTTTTATGGGCCCCCCCCTCTCGGCCGCAGGAGTTTGGGGGCTTTTTACCCGACTCCTTAAACACACATGTACTGCGGCGCTTTCCCGTACGCGCGCAGTACACCGGGGTGAACATACCCTTAAGTTTTAACAAAATTTGGGGGGGAGGGGGAAGCAACTGCCAGCCTACAGGAAAAAAGTTTTTCCAAAATGAACCAATACTTTTTTTTCCAAATTTTCCATTTGGGGGGCAGTTGGAAGACCATCACACATAAATCCCGCTGAAAACAAGGGATTGATTAGACTAGACATAATTTGAAAAAAACCTTTTCTGGGGAAGACGTTATCTCTGAAAAGATTTTTAGCTTAGGGTTTTAGAGAAACTGAGTTTTATTCACAAATCCCAACAGAGATCTTGAAAAAAAAATAAAGTTTGGAAAATTTTTATATACAATAAAAAAAAAAACCTAAAAAAACCCTCTACTTTATGTGCCTGAAAAAATTTTCCTAACCAGAATTTCGAAGGACAGGAGACAGCGGTCACAAATTTGGGGTGGAAATTTTTTCCCTTTTTCCCCCCTTCCTTTTTTTATACATTAGAGATCAACTTTTTTTTTTTTTTTCCCGGGTTTATTAATTTCGCTAGCGGTGTGTGTCAAACAGTCCCGTATCCCCTAAACCCAGCCTTTACCTGTGGGCCCGATTTTGCACTTTCATTCGAAGAAGTTTTGGGGGGGGGTATGGGGGACACCGGGCTGCCTGCTGCTTCTTTAAAAACCCAAACCCTTATTTTGTTTTTTTTTTTTTAATTATTTAAAACCCTTTAATTTTTGTTTAATGCATATTTTTTAAAAGAATTTTAAACTGTAAGATGTAAATAGACTGAGACTTTAGTCTTAAAGGGTTGTCTCACTACAAGGATTGCTTTTTATGTTAAGTTCTTGCAAAAAAACGTACTTTGCAATAATTTGTCCTTTAACATCCTTCTATTCTGAAAATATCCCTTTTGATGGGCTGCATCAGCTCCTGGGTTTCGCTATAGACTAAGAATGTTCTCTTATAGGCTGCCAGCACTGGTCGCTTAGCACAGCCCTGGCTTCTACTGCAGCCTAGTAGAGCCAGTAACACACCCCTAATTTTCAAAATGGTAACCAAAAAAAACAAGACTGAGGTAAGATGATCGTTGAGTGAGGACAACCCCTTTAAAGCTACAACATAACTGCATTGGTTGCAGACCACTGATGTAATTATGTATTGCAGATAGAGTGCTATTTATGGTATTTTGCATTGCTTCCCACTGTTAATAGAATAGACAGAAGAGAGGTACGAAGGGGTTATCTCAATGATTGGTTGAAGGGTGAGCTTACTAAGGAAGGAGTATCATCCTTCTGTACAAACACAGAGCTTTGATTGGGTGACCTAGACTTTACCCCCATGTAAGGCAGTTTGTAAGCAAGTGTCAGGACAGGGCCTTGCATATCCCAGTGGCGGAAGGGAAGGCGAGTCCCCGGGCATGTATGCAGTGGTCATGGCCGTCCTAGTGAATAATGTGCTGCTATGGTAGTTCAGTAGAGTGGCATCCAGAATGGAGATGTTAGTGGTAGCGTCTTTCTAGATTGGAAGAAGCAATGCATTTAATGGTATAATGGCAGGTATTTTTACTGGAAGGGAGGCAGGCATGTTCGAGAAGTGAGGTAATAACAAAAAAATTGGGTGATACTGGATCCGGTTGGACTTTATGGAGTTTAAAAGTAAGTTTGGGGTTCACGGTTCACGCTGCCGGGCCCCTTAGGACCATCAGCGTGCCGTGTCTCTGGTTTCTGGGCTCTATTCCCCCACCCTGTCCCAGTCCTGTTTGCAGGCTCAGTCCCCAGGCTCCTTTCCAGCTTCCTGTCTTCCTGTCGCACACGGGCTCCCTCTAGGGGCACGCGGCCGGAAACGCATGAATTTAAAGGAGTCGGGCGGTCCTTGGTCCGGCCCAGGGACCTGTGACCTCTGGCTCTTAAGGAAGTTTCCCTGCCTCTGGCCTTGCATTTCCCTTGTTGTCCTCAGCTAAGCTGACCCCCTAACTGCTGTACTGTGCTGATCATTTTATTTGTCCTTTCTGCTTTTTTTCCTCCCTGCAACCTGCTGCTAAATATATTTCTGGCACTATCTGGTTTTCTGTCTATGTTCACTGCAGCATCCGTTTATCAGTCTCCAGTACCCAGACCTGCACTTCGTACCACTGCCAGCTTCTGCCTCTGTCTGCGGTGGGCCCTGAGGATCCAAAACCCGGAAATCAAGGGGGGGCGTTTGGGGCATATTGTTTCGTCAGCGAATCCGTTAAAAGAAACGAACGGGACCACAATATGGTTTCCCCGCGGAGTGATTTGGGCCTGACTGGTAGCTGTGGTGACCGGACATGGGTCCATTGGAGCTATTGTTCCGTAGCTCAGACCATCACCAACCCGTTTGGACGAAGTCAGGTCTGCACTGGCTTCTACAACTGTCCACCCGCTGTGGCTCCGCTCCTGCTGCCTTTGTCAGTCCTGCCTGCACTTGCTCTGCCTGCCCGTTATTCTGGAGACCTCATACGTGTCGGCTCCCAACCAGGACCATCCATTTTGAGGTCCTGGGCATCAGTTCCTTCTGCCCCTTTGCAAGGTCGTTTTTCAATCAAGCCTGCTCCAGGTGAAGCTTGGCCTGGGTCTCGCTCTGGGGAGAGAGGTGATCCGTGAAAGGGGAAACCTCCGCATTCCTTGGAGCGCATTCCGGAAGACTTCGAGCTACCGGGGCGCAACACCTCTGCTGCCTTCTCCCTGCTCCGTTCCGTCAGGCGATTCCACCGGGGCCCAATATGCCACCCAAAGTTCCGACCCTGGTTCCGAGCTTGCCTGGAAAAACCCGAGGCCCTCTTTGCTGCCTTCTGGGAAGGTCTTGTGGACGCATCAAGGACGAGTTGGCTGGTCGTGATCTACCTACCCCCTGGCGACCTCACGCTCTAGCTACCCGGATCGACATCCGTTTTGCGGAGGGAGTTAGAGCTTTGCCAACAGCCTGTGTCCTCTCGTCCTCGCAAGCTTCCGCCTCGTCTTGTACCTGAAACCGGGAGCCCCCTCGCCTGACAAACCTGCGTTTTCCAGGATGGCCTATGGAGGTCGGCCGTACTCATCTCACCACAGAGGAAACGCTCCCGTCGACGCAGCTTAAACCTGTGTCTGTACTGCGCGGTTCCCGTCATTACCTCAAGAACTTTCCCCGTCCGCCCAGGGGCGCCCGGAAACCCAGTGCCATGGTGTTGTGGGTGAAGTGGGCCCTGAATCAAGATGCCTTTGTTCCTCGTTTGACCACTCCGTCCCCTCTACGTTTATCATCTGGGGGCCGCCTATGAAGTTTCCCGCCTTGCTGGGTTCTGGCTCCTCTGAGAACTTTATCCACCCGTCTCTGCTGGAGAAGTTCAGCCTGCCTGTCTCCCGTCTAGAGAGGCCCCTGCGTTTCTCTTCCATCAACGGGAGATCCTGAAGGAGCCAGTCAAGTTTCGTACCCAGCCTGTGTCCTTGAAGGTTGGCAGTTCCCACCAGGAAAATCTGTCCTTTAAAGTTCTGCCTAGTTCGTCTGCTCCAGTCCTCGCTCGGGTCCCCTGGTTCCAGCTTCACAACCCATCCCTAGATTGGAAACGGGTGAAGTTGTCCAATTGGGGGAAGCATGCCACTCTAGCTGTCTCAAGCCCGCCCATCCCGGAGCAGCCCTGCCCACCCGTTCTCTGCCCGTATGTTCTGCTGTGCCAAGGGAAGAACCAGTGTGCAGGAAGAGCCTCTGGCCTGCAAAAGACACCTCTGACTCCCACCCACCCCACCCCTGCCTACTGTTTTTGCTCTTCTTCCCCAGGTCCAAGAAGTTTTCCGGGACTCTCTGGACACCTCCTCTGACGACAGTTCCTGGGATAACCGAGGAGGAGGGGGTTACCCCAAGCCGTTTTGTGGGGGACCCGGGTAGCCCGGGGGGGAGGGCTTAAGGGGGGGGTACTGTCACGGTTCACGCTGCGGCCCCTGCTTGGACCATCAGCGTGCCCGTGTCTCTGGTGTTTCGGCTCTATATTCACCCACCTTTTCCCAAACTCCTGTTTGCAGGTCCCCAGTCTCCATGGCTTCCTCCAGCTTCCTGTCTTCCTGTGGCGCACACGGCTCCCTCTAGGGGCACGCGCGCGGCACTGCTGATACTTAAGGAGTCAGCGGTCCTTGGTCCGGCCCAGTGACCTGTGACCCCTGGCTTCTTAAGGAGCTTCTGCCCTCTGGCCATTGTCAGTTCGTTGTTGTCCTCAGCTAGAGCTTGACCCCCTTAACTGCTGTAATGCTGCTGACTCAGTTATTTTTTCCTTTTGCTTATTATCCTGCTGTACACCTGCTGCTAAATATATTTCTGGCACCTATCTGGATTCTGTCTTATTTCACTGCAGCATCCGTTTTCAGTCTCCAGTACCCAGACCTGCACTTCGGCTAACCCACTGCCAGCATCTGCATCCTGTGCCTGCGGTGGGCCCTGAGGATCCACACCCGGATATCAACGGGCGGCGCTTCGGCATATGTTCGTCAGCGCAATCCGTTACACTTGGTTCCCTGGGTGTCTTCTGGACTGGCGCCTCCACTGAGGCAGAAGCAGCAACACAAAAACACTTATTTAAGGCATGTAGGCTGCTAGAAAAGGCACAAATACACACAGACTGCATTGTTCCCTGAGCTGGGTACTGTGACTATGGTGGAGTGAAGGTTGGTGGGTGTAAACCAAACTTTCTATTTTGGTGGGTTGGTGATTGATTGTCTAAATTATTACTGTAGGATAATGTAGAAGGAAAGAAGGCCTTAAAGTAAAAGCTATATGGCAAAGAATAAAAATTTGGCAAAATAAATTGCCCCCCTCGTATAAGAAATTGTCCACTGCTAAATGCATTAACGGGGTTTTGCCAATTGACAAAGCCCCCTTCTGGGGCAGCTCAGGGGGGAAAAAAGTATTTGTCGCCCCCCAATTGTGAAAGGGTCTTCCACTTAAAAGATGAGCGAGGCTGAAATTTGACATATGGGTAGACCTCAACTATGAAACAAGATGGAAAAAACCAGAAAATCACGGGTCGTTTTGGAAAAAGAATTATTTGCAAATTATGGTGGAAAATAAGTATTTGGTCAATAACAAAAGTTCATCTTAATACTTTGTTTTATATCCGTTGTTGGCAATGACAAGTTCAAAATTGTAGGGAACCCCAAAATAAAGCATTTTCCAAATTATTGCTTTGTTTCTTTTTTTTTAAAGGAAAAAAAGTGAATTAGACCCCCTGGATTTATTCCCTCAGTAACCGACCGGGTACTCTTTTCCCCCCTGCTTGTTTGTTCATGTGAAGCAGTGAGTGATTCATCACAAGGTTGGGGCGCCTTGTGCTGAGCACAGTAAAAAAGTTTGATTTATCTAAAGTAAACACTCAATTAGGGTTTTTGTTTGAGGGATGAATAAAAAGTCCTGCTTGTAGTTTTCAGAATTTTGGGCTAATCTGAAAAAATTAGCAACTGAAAACACAGAGTTGAATACACCAGGAGCTGAAAAGCAAATTACAGTCAGTCTAAACCCGGGAAGGACAGAGTTTTCATTCTGCATCCCAAAACTTGTAAAAACCCTTTAAAGTTTAAAGGGGAAAATTTGGGTTTGTTGGGGTTTTTAAATAGATCCCTCTAAAGTTTTTTTCTTGTCAAACGGACTTTTAAACCCCTCCCAAAGGTTTTTATGGGTTTTTTATCTGGGGAAATTTGGGAGGCCACTCCAAAACCTTGAAAGCTTCTTTCGAAGCCCTCCTTCTTGCCCGGCGGGTGCTTGGGATCATTTCATGCTGAAAGACCCCACCACGTTTTTATTTCAATGCCTTTTCTGATGGAAGGAGGTTTGCCTCAACTCCAGGTACTGGCCCCATTTATTCTTTATGAACGGTCGTCCTCCCCGTCCCCCTTTTCGAGAAAACACCCCCAAACATGATGTTGCCACCCCCATGCTTCACAGTAGGGAGGTTTTTTTGGTACAACTCGGCATTCCAACCCCCCAAACACCGAGTTTGTTTTCTACCCAAAAAGTTTACTTTGGTTTCATCTGACCAATGACATTCCCCCCAAAACCTACTGGTCATCCAAGTGCTCTGTAGCAAACTTTGCGGCCCAGACATGTAAAAGGGTTAAGCAGGGGGGCATGTCTGGCACTGCAGGATCGAGTCCCCCGGCGCATAGTGTGTTACTGATGGTGCCTTTGTTACATTGGTCCCGCTTCTGCCCGGTCATTCACTAGGTCCCCCTGTTTCTGCCCATTTTTTTCATGTTCTTGTATCATTTTTTCCCCACTTGAGATATGCTGGACCCCCGATGGAGGGGGGATTACAGTGGTCTTGTGTGTCTTCCATTTCAATATTGTTCCCCACGTTTGATTTTTTTACACCAAGCTGCTTGCCCATTCAGATTTAATCTTCCCCCGCCGGCGGTACAAATTTTTTTTTTTGGGGTCCTTCAAGCTCCCTTTGCTTCACCATGTGGAGTTTGGGTGTGCTGTTTTGGGGTTTTGGACAAGTTCTTTTTTACTATAATTCAAACAGTACCTTTACTCAGGGAAGAGTGGGGACAAAGACCCTTAAATTAAAAGTCTTTGAAGCCAGAAATCTTTCTTAGGTGACTAAAGACTTTTTTCCACCATAATTTTTCAAAAATTCTTTTCCCAATCAACCATTTGATTTTTTTGGATTTGTTTTTTCATTTTGTCTCTCATGTTGCGATCTAACTATTAAGTCAATTACAGGCCCCTCTCATTTAAAGGGGGAATTGCACAAATTTGGGGGCGACTAAATACTTTTTTTTCCCTATGTAGTAGCTTGCTACGAGCCAGCCTGAGAAGGAGATGACGCACTTACCCGGCTCTCCCCTTTATGTCTATGGGGGGTCGAACATAAAAATGAGCATTCTCAGTTGGCTTACCTAACTACCACAGAAATTAATGGGGAAACTGCACAATCATGGCCATCCCCCCCACTCTTGGTGACTTGTAGTAG
>JAODAL010010393.1:50000-105436 GCA_025379985.1 Phyllomedusa bahiana | reverse complement strand
CTTCCAGTCTTTTAACGGTAAGTACCTTTAACAGTATTTGTCATCAGAAAATTGCACATTGTTTAAATCAAGTTTTTGTTTAACTTGATTAATTTTTGTTATATATTTAGATTGTTTTTTAATTTTCCATGTTCCTAGCTATTTAAAAAAAAAAAAACCCAGAACAGTTTTCTTTCTGGCTTTTATATGTACATTCACACAGCTTTGGATGCCGATTGTTTGGCAGATTCGGTGCTGAATTTACCTCAGAATTGGCGCAGCCTCTGTCTTTCCCTTAGTCTGCAGCTAAGGGCTTAAACGCTCGTTGCCGGCTAAGGGCCACACAGTATGGGGCCGGCTGTAATATACAGCTGGTCCCATGCTGCGATCGTGCAGGCCCTCATTGAGAGCCCGCATACTGTCCAGGACTTACCGGTACATCCATTTGCGGGAAGTCACAGGTATGTCCAATATCAGGAAGGGCTTAATATAATAGATTGTGTCCCATACACTGAAACTGTTTTATGCCTATGGCAGGGCCTAGAGGGCGGCTTTGACTTCTATGATTTGGTGTAATTAAAATCATGAAGGTGTGCACTGCCTCCTTAGGCTATGTTCACACGGCAATTATTGGGATGTATCTCGCCCCGTAATTTGTGCCGTACTGCGCTAAATACGGGGCGAGATACGTCCCAAGAAGTACGGTAAACCACAGTTCTCATAGAGAACTATGGAGTACGTCTCCTCTCCCTGCTTGGACAATACGGCGAGCGGGGAGAGAAGTGACATGTCTCTTATTCATGGCGTATACGCGCTGAAAATAATGAATGTCTATGGGGCCGGCGGGCTGCCGCCCCCCACCCCACCCTCGTACACACGGCATGATTGTGGGGCGAAATACGTTCCCCCAATTACTGCCGTGTGAACATAGCCTTACTATCGCTACTAGTCGTAACCATCTATTAGTCTGAAGTGTCTCTTTAGTCTCCAGATCTCCTAATTGTGACACTCCCAGCCACCCGCTTTTCAGGGACTTTCGGCACATTGTTTGCTGTATTGCAGCATGTGTGGCCCACATACAAATCTAAGACGGGTAGGGTGTAGTTTAGGGAGACACAGTTTTTTATACATTCCAAGGAGAGATTTGTGTGTATGGGCCACTAGCTCTAAGGCCTGGTAAACAGTGGTAATCCCTTTGTCTTACCTTGTATGTAGCTTTTAGCCTCCTACCCTGCTGTACTGTTGTATTCTCAGACAAAATCAAACAGAATTAGAGGTCTCCAAAAAGCAAATGGCGTGCTGAAGCCTGAAGGAGGGGCAGGAGCATTTAGTGCAGTGTTTACTGAGGCGGTTATGGTCACTGCAAGAACTGTGGGCAGGCGGAGTGATTGGAGTGGCTATCATGGTTAGACGGATACTTGTTAAACAATGTTAGCTAATGCTTTCTAATTCGCCTGATGCACTTTCATGTCTGGGTAAACAACCTGTTGCGGCTACTTGTATTCTGCAAGAACTGAAAACCATTTATCATTACATACAACGTTTAGGGCAAATAAACTTTAATCCATGTCACTAATTCTGTGATTGTAGATCTAATAATGGCTCATCTTGAGTGTATGAACTATACAGTATAGCTACATTCCAGTTGCTTATAAGCATGGAAGCTGGTTTATAGGATTTTCCAACATTTTAGAATGAAATGCCTTTTATGTAAAGGCTGTAATAATACTTAAAGGGAATCTGTCATCAAAAATTTTTTTTTTTTATTGATGAAATATTGTTTATTTTTGTCTACATTTTTAGTATATTTTCATTCAATTTGTGGTAAATATTAAAAAATGCTTAATAATTTTCAATATTTCCCACTCTTAGGCCATGTTCACACGACTTAAAATGGGACGTATTTCAGTCTGTAATTACGCGCCGGAGTGCGCAAATTACGGCTGGAATACGTCCCAGTCATTACGGTAATCCAAAGATCTCATAGAGAACTATGGATTACGTCTCCTCTCCCTGCTCGGCGAATCTGTCGCGGGGGGGAGATAAGTGACATGTCAATTACCAGCGGCGTATACGTGCCACTGGTAATGAAAGTTTATGGGCCGGCAAGGTGCCGTCCCCCCGTCCCCGTCCACACGGCGTAATTGCGGGGCGTAGTTACCCAGCCTTAGCCACCAGAGGGAGCACATCCCCCCCCCCCCCCCTCCAAAAAAAAAAAAATGTTGCAATACGGCTTGCTGTAAATGTGGCCAGGTCTGGTGGTGACCTCTCATACCTCCCCCTCCCCTTGTCTGTGTGCAAAAGGAAGGGGAGGTGGATTGTAGCCCATTGAATCACCATTTTGTTGGTGACTGAGGACACCATACAGAGCTGCAATGTATCCATAGCTGAAAAAGGAATAACCATAGTGAAATTGTTATATAATTGAATAGATTATATTTACTCTATTTCACTATGGACATGAGGAAGGTACATCACAGTATATGTCTGCATTCCTTCTAGAAGGTATTCACAGGTATAGGGTCTGAATCACTTGAGAGCAGCATGTGATACAGGGAGAGAAGCTGAGCTCTGCAATACATAGATTTATATGGTTTGGAGCAGGATTTCGGAGTACAAAGCAGTGAAAATACTAAAAAAGAAAGTGAATGTTCATTTTACTCCACCCACATAGTGATTGACAGGTTGCTCTGCACACACACCACTGATATAGGAAAACACCTATAACAAATTGGGCCAATGTACAACGTAGTTAACATAAGAGACTATAGAACCACACAGAAATGTCCCCACCCCCCAACATGCGTTTCACCTGCACTTGTCCACGCTCTTCCTGCCCATCTCCAATGTAGGGGACTCTTTTGGGTTGCTTCTCCATCCATTCAGATTAGGGGTTTTTTTTTTTTTTGGGCCTATACATTGATTACTTTATGAAATAGAGTAACCAAAATAGCATTACTTACCTGATATATTCCATATACCATTTATTATTAATCCCGGAGCTCTAGGTGGTTATTTGTTCGAGCTTCTCTTCTGGGTGTCTACATTGCTTTTATTTTAATGTGCGTAGTATTTTGTTGTATGTTTTTAATATTTTAATTGGTTATCTTTTTTTTTGTGTGTGTGTTACCACTGATATAGGGTAAACTGTCAGTTGCTATATGTGGGTATTGTAAGTGGAACTTCCACTGTCTCTTAAAGCAAACCTGTCTGGTAGTTTATACTGCCCTATCTGAGAGCTAGATGTGATAGAGGGAGAGCAGCTGAGCTCTGTGATCTATAGGGTTATATGATTTGGAGCAGGATTTATGAATAAAAATTTGAGTAAATCCTGACCAGACTCCTTTAGAGATGGTGGAAATCTGCTTATCCCGCCCACATGCAGTGATTGACAGCTTTCCCTGTATCAGTGTGTGTACTGAGCAAACGGTATATCTCTGTTTGCGGGTAGGGCCAGCAGTACTTTCAGTCTCAGTTTTTTTTGTTTTTTTTAAGATTTTCTCTGCTTTTTAGTCAGAAATTTAGCATCAAATCATATAAACCTATATTTCAAAGAGCCCAGCTTCTCTCCTCTATCATATAACCCTATATATCAGAGCTCAGCTTCTCTCCCTCTATCATTTAACCCTATGTATCACAGAGCTGAGATCCTCTCCCTCTATCACATCGTGCTCTCATAGGGCAGTGTAAGCCACCTGACTGGTTTCCCACTGTAGACTTTGAAGCAATATCGCTAGGATATGCCATCAAAGTTTGATGGGTGCAGTACCCACCTCTGGGACCCGCATATGTCTCGAAAACAGGCCCTGAAAGTTAAAGCCAAATGGAGAGCCAGTCATACTGGTCGACTCTCCATTCTGTTCCATGGTCTTGAGCACACCTGAACATGTCGCTCATCTGTACTCGGAACTCCATTGAACAGAATGGAGAGTTGTGCGTAAGTGCAACCGCGTCACATAATCTCCAAAAAATTGGGAATCCCGCAAGAGAACAAAGTGACTTTTGATCATTATATTTACTATTTTGCCATAGGCAAACTTAAACTCTATCAGTTCTCTATCTGTTAAACACTAAAACGTAACTTTTATTATATCTAACTCTTAACCTCTATACACACTATTAAAAAACTTGATCTCTAACCTCATCATTTAACCCTTTTTGCTTCTGAAAGAGGGAATAACTCCCTTTCTATTATCAAGTCTGGTGGAACCCCACCTACTAACAGGGGAGCCTTATATCTATAGCAAAGTACTAGCTCCAGTAAGGGATCCCAAGCCAACTACTTGGGCAGTCGTCCCTAATCTCATAGACACAGAACAAATAAGGCCCCCTTGTGACACCGTCTGTAGCAGGTGACACTTGTAGACAGAGGGGAGAGATCACAATTTAAAACGTCATATCTGACCTCGCCGACATGTTTCGTCAGCTAACCTGGCTTCATCAAGGCTTAGAGGTCTGAGAGGGCTTATGGGAATTGATAAAGATGGCAGTGTGCTGTGTAATGTGATACCTAGTCTGCTTAGTTCATTCTAGGTGAGCCACGCAGTTGCAATAATATGAGAGAAGTGAGACGGAAGCCCATCACAGTCAGGGCTGAGGTGTTTGTTGGTGCAGTGCATTGGCACGGGCAGTACGGTAAGATGGGGCGCAAGCACGTTATGGAGATGGCGAATATGACTGAAGGTTGTTGGCTCATAAGATCATGGTGGCATCTTCAGCAGGACATGTTATGAGTGTGCGCGCGCGGAAGGGGGGTGGGCTTTATGTGGATTCTCTGATGGCTAATTGGTGAGCACCTGAATGGGGTGTTTACCTAACATGATATAAAAGGAAGTGAGCTCAGACCACATGTGATCGGACCTCTAAGCCTTGATAAAGCCAGGTTAGCTGGCGAAACATGTCGGCGAGGTCAGGCATGACGTTTTAAATTGTGATCTCTCACCTCTGTCTACAAGTGTCACCTGCTGCAGACGGTGTCACAAGGGGGCCTTATTTGTTCTGTGTCTATGAGATTAGGGACGACTGCCCAAGTAGTTGGCTTGGGATCCCTTACTGAAGCTAGTACTTTGCTATAGATATAAGGCTCTCCTGTTAATAGGTGGGGTTCCACCAGATTTGATGATAGAAAGGGAGTTATTCCCTCTTTCAGAAGCAAAAAGGGTCAAATAATGAGGATAGAGATCAAGCTTTTAAATAGTGTGTATAGAGGTTAAGAGTTAGATATAATAAAAGTTACGTTTTAGTGTTTAACAGAGAGAACTGATAGAGTTTAAGTTTGCCTATGGCAAAATAGTAAATATAATAAGTGCAACCGCCTCTCCATTCTGCTCCATAACTTTCAGGGGCCCATTCCTGAGATAGGTGCAGATCCCTATTGTGGGACTTATGCCTATCATACTTTGATGGCATATCCTAACAATCTGCCATCGGAACACCCCTTTAAGTAGGTGTTTTCACCATGCTGTTACATAGAACTTGCTATTTGCAGCCAGTTTCAGGCCCACACTTTCTGGTTAGGCTATGGGTAGTTCTATAGCATTCATTGGCATATCAGCGCTGTTACAGTGAGATGAATGCTGGACGTTTGTAAACTGTGTAGTGCACAAGGCTATAGGGATCTAAATGGTTAAACCTTGTCAGTAACATAGATAAACTGGCTTCTATTTTACTGATCATACTCAGCATGGAGTGACATCCCCATGCTCAGACAGGGCAGCTGGAGCAATGAGAGCAGAGAGATGGCCAGTAGCCTAGGGAAGCTTGCATACACAAGCAGTAGATAAAATCTCTTATCTGCTAAACAAAGCAAAATCCGAACAGCAATGTATTTGGTAATAGTCTGTTAAGCTTTAAACATGTTGGCAAAGGTAATCGTTGTGGTGAGAAACCCCTTTTAAAGAGAACCTGTCACATAGTTTTTGCCCCCCTTGCTGAGGGCAGAACAAGCTAGTGACAGACCTGCTGTTTCCAGCGCTGTGTCCCTTATTCTGTAAGATGCTGGAGTTTTCGTGTATTTAATGATCAAATCTGCAGTTTTCAGCCAGAAGAGTCATTCGAAGAGTCCTTCAGAGTGTCAGTTTTTTTCAAACCCGGCCAATCGGAGGCTAGCCCCGCCCACCTCAATTGATAAACCTATTACTTTGAATAGGTAGAAACATGTGAATAACTGTCAGTGGGCGGAGCTAGCCTTTGGTGGGTGGAGCTAACACCTGCTGATGAATAAGATTTGAGGGGTAAATGCTCTAAAACTACAGCATCTTACAGAATAAGGGACACAGTGCTGGAAACAGCATGTCTGTCACTAGCTTGTGCTGCCCTCAGCAAGGGGGGCACAACCTATGTGACAGGTTCCCTTTAAGGAGTCCAGTCAGTATTTTCTCTGGCTTTTGCTCAGAAATCCTCCTTTAAAGTGTATTAACTTTTATATCACAGCTCAGCTTCTCTTCCTCCGTCATATAGTGCCCTCAGCTTGGGTGGCACAAACCACCAGAAGGGTGCCCTTGTGCCACTTTTAGGCCGTTTTTGAGTTTACCACACAGATTGTATGCGCCACATATATAACACCAGAAGAATTATGTGCCTGGCCTTGTTCTCACAGTTTTGGAGCAGTTTTATTTGTGTTGCTATTACAATTTGCATTGTTCATTTTGGTGAGAATATCTAGCATTACATCCGTGAGTTTTTGCAAGGAATAGCAGACATGAAAAGTGTAACCAGAGATTAAGATCGTGGATTCACAAGGACAGAAGAAACACTTTGCTATGTGGTAATGAACATAAACGCATCCAGAGTACAAGTAGTCAAGCCTACATTCTCCAACAGTAATGTGTATTATTACATCTAGAAGTCGGTCTGCGTGTTTGCAGCAAGTGAGTTGCACCCTAAACACCACAATGAAAAATTGCTACAGTATAAAGTTTATTATAAGCTGTGCAAGCTTTATTACGTATTGTGCTTTATAAGGGATTATACCCAATTTATTTATTTTTTTTTAAAATGTTTTAATCATTTGTGTTTTTCCCCACAGAATGCTGACTACACAACAGGACAGGTATTTGACTTATCTGAGAAACTAGAGCAATCTGAAGCTCAACTTGGCCGTGGAAGCTTCATGTTGGGGTTAGAAACACATGACAGAAAGTCTGAAGACAAACTAGCCAAAGCTACAAGGGACAGGTATTCTATTAAGATATGTGTAAAAATGTCCTATCAAACTGTGTTATGTTCGTGAGATATGTCTGGTTAGAAATCTGTACATAAAACCAGCTTTAAAGTGGTGTTCTTATCAGGCTATTTTACAGAGCAGGCTCTTCACAGCCAGCTTCAGGCTACTTGGCTTTAAAGGGTTTAAGTTTGTCAGTAAGATGCATAAACAGGCTCGTATTTCTGCTGATAAGACACAGCAAGGAGTGAGGTCACTGTCCTGTTCACTGCTAGATCAGAGAAAGGTGGACGGTAACCTAGGGAAGCGTGTGTACACAAGGCAGTTGTTAAAATCTGCTTTAGCTCTAAAAGGAAGCAAAATCAGAGCAACAATGCATTTGGTATTAGATTTTATGTACCGTTGCCTACATGCTTAACTCCTTAACGACCGACCTCCGGTGCATATCTTCTTTCTGCTGTGACGTCTTAAGAGGTCACTGCAGAAAGAGGAGTTTTGTGTCTCATAGCGCTGTAACTGCCCTAGGGACAAAGCGGTTAACAACTCTGTTCCTAGAGCAGTCTCTCTAAGCGGAGGAAGCCACCGATCGCTGGGTTTAACCGTGACCGCAGCATAATCAAAGGGCATTCCCCTGCTCCATCAGGGTCATCGTGACCCTATAGAACCCGGGGAATGTCTGTACAGTCAGCCTTGGGGACCTAGAGTAGCCCCAGGGCTGTCTGTATAGGAAGCCTCCGGTCATGGCACACTGTGCTGCCCTGACTGCAGCCTGTGTCAAACTGACACATATTGTATTAAGATACATGAATATAATAATACATAACTAAGTGTAAACTAAAATTTTAAAATGGCTATTACTTCATGGGATTAAAATAAAATGTAAAAACATTTTAAAATGTTACCATATCTTCAGCCTCATCTGATAAGGAGTTTCATTTTGAAAAGTATTTGGAGGACATGGAGCAGGCAAAGCGGTACCGCAGGGGAAAAGATTCCGCTCCCATAGCAAACAGATTGAACATATTTCAGTAACATTATTTACTTGCTCTCAAAGAAGTAGAAGAGTTCAACTGTTCTTCAAAACTGACTGTGCCTGAAACAATTCCTTTATATCCTAAAAATGTTAGATGTTGCACCTGTGGTCACCACTTTGCCACCAACCCAAATTATTGTAGAGAGGCCGTTCTCTAGCCCGGAAATAATTGGATCAAAATTTGGATTAGAATATGCTTAGTTATGCATATTCTTGTCATGTGCTGTAACTGTGTTAGTGTTTTGCTGGAACAATCTTTTTCTTCTTGTTACTACAAATTACAACCTGTTCTCACATCCCCCTAATAGCTCAGTGTGTTATTAGGTTCATTTCCAAGCAAAAGGTCACTGGTTCGAGCAGCTATAAAGCATAGTCTCCAAAGAAAAAGAAGCAGCAGCATCCCGCGCATCAATAGCGGTCTCTTGTTCAAGAAAATTGCCAAACTGCATCATGTGAGGCCCCGACAGCTGGAAGAATATGAAATGAGTCAACAGGTCGGCTCATCACAAGGTCCATCCGTCCTAACACTAGACACGGCAGTGGAGGCGGCTCGTAGGCTTCGTAAGAGTGAGATCACAGATGTCCAGGCAAGCACCGGGCAACACACATTACACAGGTCTGGAGTGATGGCCCGAAAAAACGGTGAAGAAGCCTTAACTTCAATCTCGTTATAAGAAGCGTTGGCTCCAGTTTAAAAAGAAAAGTACAAACGCTGGACAGTAGAAGATTGGAAACGTGATTTGGAACAATGAGATGAAAGTCAATAGACCGGGCTCTGGAGGGGGCAAATGAGTTTGGAAGAATAAAGGGAAAAGGGGCTAACGGATCGGGAGATTGAATAAACTGTCATGTTTGGTGGAGGAAGCCTGATGATATGGAGGATGTTTCACAGCCAAAGGTGTTGGATACTTGACCAGGATCGATGCTGATCTCAATGCTGAGCTATGTGTGAGTGTCCTACAAGATGAGTTACTTCATATACTCGAGTACTATGGGTATGAAAAGGACTACACAGTGTTCCAGCAGGACAATGACCCGAACCAGACGTTGGCGAAGAAATGATTAAATGACAATAAAGTAGAGTTGTTGTATTGGCCTCCACATTCCCCAGACCTCAACCCAATCAAACACTTGTGGGCAGAGTTGAAGAAAAAGCTGTATTTGTATCCAAGTCCAGTCTGCACCAACATTGGGAACGTGTAGAAGAGACCTGGGATCAGATTTTGGTCAAGACCTGCTTGAGTCTGATCCAGAGCCCAGAAGGATTCAGGCAGTATTGAAAACCAAAGGTGGATTTCCCAAATACTAACAAAATAATACAAATTAACATTTTGATTTTTATGATCAATGCAGTTACAAGCCAAGAATCTGCAGAACTAAGCAGATGCTAAATAGTTGCAAATCAGATTTATGTATAAGATAGGTAAGATGACGGTCTATAAAATGATGGGAGTCTCACGTTCAAAGCTGTAGTGGATGGTGAGATATGGAGCCTGAAAGTTCAAAACATTGTTACCCTTTTGCTTGTCAGTGTAAGTTCTACATAAATAGCGTGATTATTGTATCATAAGGTGATAAAAAGCCTTATAACTTTTGAGTTTCGGAAAGTTGTGGAGTCAGAGTTGAAGCTTTGGCTTATTGACTCCACAGCCCTGCTTTTCTGGCCTGGTGCTTAAAGGGGACCTGTCACACAGATTATGCGCCCCTTGCTGAGGACAGCACAAGCTAGTGACAGACATGCCGTTTCCAGCACTGTGTCCCTTATTCTGTAAGATGCTGCAGTTTTAGAGTATTTAATGCTCAAATCTGCAGTTTTCAGCCCAAAAAGACTCATTCAAAGAGCCAGTTTTTTTTACACGCCCCGCCCACCTCAACTGATAAACCTATTACTTTGAATAGGTAGAAACGTGAATAACTGTCAGTGGGCGGGGCTAGACTTTGGTGGGCGGGGCTAACACCTGCTCATGAATAAGATTTGAGGGGTAAATGCTCTAAAATGCCTGTGCATCTTAAAGAATAAGGGACACAGCGCTGGAAACAGCAGGTCTGACACTGGCTTGTGCTGTCCTCAGCAAGGGGGGCATAACCTATGTGACAGGTTCCCTTTAAAGAGAATCTCCTGATAGGTCTGTCTGAGTAAATCCTTGTGTTCCCTGTGAAATACCAATTCTGGAGCATCTTCTCCTGTAACTCTGTGTTGTGCTGTTCCTCTGTTGTTCCTTCTAGAAATGGATTACTGAATCAGTCAGATGGGTGTTACCATTACAGGTTTGAAATGGATATGTCCTTGTATTCACTGATTTCTGTCTACACTGATTGGACAATGTGAGCCTGTGCAGAGACACTCCCCCCCCCCCCCCCCCCACCCAACTGGTAACACCCATCTGACCCATTTAGTTATAATCTAGAAGGAATAACAGAGAAACCACAGAACAGAGTTATATGATAAAATGCTACAGAATTATTATTTCACAAGGAACATAGGTATTTACTAAAACAAACCTGCCAAGAGATGTCACAGGTCTTAATTAATTGAGCTTGTAGCATCTATTAATTACTAATTTTTTGTTTTCCCTCTTTTTCAGCTGCAAGACAACAATTGAAGCAATTCATGGCTTGATGTCACAAGTGATAAAAGATAAATTGTTTAATCAAATCAACACCTCCTAAGCGTCATTCTCGGCTTTTTCTTGTTGTAGGTTTTTTCTTGTTCATTTTTCCTGCCTATAAGTTGCTTCTTTTATGCAGAAGCTGTAAATTGTCACCATGTAGCATTTACTTCCCTTGTTTAAGCAACAGAAAGCCACTGAAATTTTCACAACTTTTCAGCAGCACTGAACATTTCCAACAGGGTTGCTTTCTGTGCAAATAAAATCTCATTTCAAACTGTGCAAGTTTATTCTATTCAAAAAGGGGAATGGGTATCGTAGTTAATTGCAATGCTTGGTCAACAAACTCTTAACACCTATTGAAACAATACCATGGGGGATTTATGTTTGGGGGGTTTTTTTGTTTTTTTTTTCCGATCAACTGTATTTTTCTCATTTTTAAACGTAGCTTTATTAAGAGATATAGAATAGACAACATTACAAAGGCAAGCACAGCATATAATCAAACATCCACTGGAACACCGGATATATAAGACTTTCCTATTAAGAGTACTTTACCATGCTACTGTAGGCGCAAATCTATTAGCTTAATAAAAGAACATCAAAGATAAACATAACCGGTTTAACCAGTCCTAAAATATAACTTAACCACCCTAGGGCAGCACTTTGCAATGGCGAGTAGACATAAAGTACATAACAGCAGAAAAACAACATATGGAGAACAAATAATTTCCAAAACAGAAAATTTAAACAATCACAAAAGGTATATCGGACTCGACCCGGGGAGACCCCACACAAAGCGCACCTAAAGTCATCAAAAAGGACTAACACTAGCGGAGATGCATAGATCCCAAGCGTCTGACCTCTAGTTGCCCAAAGACTCACACAAAGCTGTGGTATTCAGGGGATGCAGTAAACATTATCCATTCCCTCCACACCCTATCATACCTGTCCCAAGTTTGAGTGTTAATGGCTCGGATCTCCTCCATCCTTTGCAAGCAGAAGACCTCTTTGAGCCATTCCACTATAGTGGGCGACTGATTAGATCTCCATTTCCTTGGAATAAGGGCCTTAGCTGCAACCAATAAAAAGATCAGCAAGCTTCCCTTGAGAGCACGCACAGGCATAGGAAGTATGAGGAGGAGGAGAGTCGAGGGGTCATCTTGCAATTTTAAAGCCTGTGACAATCTCAATTAGCTCAATTTTAGACTAGAAAGGGCGCAACTCCTCACATCCCCACCAAATATGTGACATAGTGCCAGGCGCCACCTCGCACCGCAAGCAAGTTGGCGGAACCTGCGGATAGAGTGCAAAAGAGTAGGTACCCTGTACCATTTCGTCAGCACCTAATAATTGAGCTCCTGGATTCTATAGGAAACGGAGGCTTTGTGTGCCAAGGTACAGGCCTTGGTCCAGTCCTCCGCCAGAAAGGAACAACCCAGCTCCCTCTCCCAACTTGCTTGGAAGGCCGGCGGTAGGGCAGTCACATCATCCACCAGCATGTTATATATTGTCGAAATCAAATGTCTAGGAGGCTGTTGTTGCGCATAAACTGCCTCAAAGCTAGTCAGGGGTCTCACTAGATCTAATTTCACCTTGACACCAAAAAAGTGTCTGAGTTGCATATACTGAAGCCATACATTAGGGTATCTGCATTGCTCTGGGACACATTCTTCATAGCTTTTGAAGGAGGAGGAGGAAACCAGGTCCCCAAAAGTATTCAGGACCAATCGTTGATCATCCCGATATAACAAGCAAGGGGCAGTAACAGTTAGGGAGGGATTACCCTTCAACGGGGCAAGGGGACCATTGGCAGCAAAAAGGTGGTCCTGACGACTAAACGTTTTACATGCCACGGAAGTGATTTGTGTTACATAAGGCAACTGAGAAGTCGTGGTTCCCAGTCGGGAGTTATCGAGCCATGGGGGCATCCCACACGTCTTCCTCCATCCGTACCAAACTCTTCACACTCCTACAGTGGAACCAATCCACAATCCTGGTGGTCATTGAAGCTATAGAGTATAGCTTAGCGTCCGGAAGCGCCAGCCCTCCTCTCTCTTTTTGTCTAATCAAGACCTCCCTAGCAATCCTGGGGTTTTTGTTGGACCAAACAAATTTCTTGACACTTTTGTTAAAGTCTCGGAAGAAGGCATTCGGAATGCGAGCAGGAATAGTTTGAAAAAGATAAAGCAGTCTGGGCAAGACATTCATCTTTACTATATTAATTCTCCCCAGCCATGAGAAATCTTTCCCATCCCATTTGGTAAGGTCTCCTTTCAGCGTTTGCAATAAGGGAAGGAAGTTAAGCTTAAAAATCTAATCACTTCGGGTGGGAATCCTAACCCCCAGATAGGTGAAGGATCCAGTGGCCCACTGAAAAGGGAAGTGAGACTCCAATTCCCTAACCATAGGGGCATCCATAGAGACATTCATGGCTCTACTTTTAGAGTAGTTCACTTTGAAGTTACTAAGGGCACCAAATCGATCTATGATTTCCATCAGCGCAGGGAGGGACAGATGGGGTTGGGTGAGATACAGTAGCAGATCGTCCACAAATGCAGCACATTTGTATTGCACCCCCTTAATATTCACTCCCCGAATGTCCTCCGTGGCTCTAATGGCTTGCAGCAAGTACTCCATAGCTATAACAAAGGAGGGGTGAGAGGGGACATCCCTGCCTCGTTCCATTATGAATACTAAAGGGGGCCGAAAGCGAACCATTTATCCTAATCTGGGCCGACGGTGCGTTATAAAGAGCAAATATTTTCTGCCTCATCAAGGTGCCAATCCCTGCGCTCGACAGTGCAGACTCCAGGAAAGCCCAATCCACCCTGTCCAACGCTTTTTCAGCATCCAATGATAAAAGCATCAGCGGAATCCTCCGCGTCTGTGCATAGTGAATAATTGAGAAAGTTTTTAAGGTATTGTCCCTAGCTTCTCTGAAGGGGACAAACCCCACCTGATCCAGGTGAATAAGGCCGGGAAGAATAGCTGAAAGTCTAAGGGCCAACAATTTAGCGTAAATTTTTGTGTCCGTGTTAAGCAGGGATATTGGTCTATAACAAGAGCATAAAAGCGGGTTTTTGTCTGGCTTGGGAATCACAGTAATTACTGCCTGTAAAAAAAGATGGAGGGAAAGGTTGGCTATCTGAGACCGAAGTAAAAGAGTCAAGAAGGGGACCTGTGAGTTCCCCTCTGAGAGCTTTATAAAATTTTGCTGTGAACCCATCCGGCCCAGGGCTTGTCCCTGATGGTAGACCAGCTATAGCCTGCTGAAGCTCAGCGTCTGAGAACGGGGATTCCAGTGCTTGGAGCTCATCCTGCGCCACTTTCCTGGGAGCATATTGTTTCACGAAGTCCTTGAGGGCAGATGGATTCTCCCTACATTGCGGAATGTTATACAGCTTGCTATAAAAATCACGAAAACAGCTCAATATGTTGGGAGTAAGATGTGTGGTGACTCCTACACTATTTTTAATAGAGGGAATATATAAGGAAGCCCTCCTGTCCCTAAGAGCCCTAGCCAGCATTCTGCTCGGCTTGTTACTCCACATATAATAAGAGCCGGCACATAATTGCTTATATTTCTCCGATTTCTTATCAAGAAGCAACTTAATCTCGTGTCTAGTACTCAAATGATCACGCAGGTCAGCCTCCGCCAGAGATGACTTATGAGCCCTCTCCACGGATGCAACTTTAGCCAATAGTGCGTGAAGCTTGGCGGCCACCTCTCTCTTGAGTCTAGCTCCATGCTTAATAAGGATTCCACGTGCCACGCATTTCAGAGACTCCCATTTAAGCTGACCAGTAGAGGGGTCTGTTTCATGATCTTTGACAAAGTGTTTAATTGTCGTGGATAAATCTGCGGCACAAACCGCATCACTAAGTAGGGATTCATTCAACCTCCAGAGAAATGCTTTTATGGGTTGGTTCGGTAGGGAGATCTCACAATGCACAAGCGCGTGGTCCGACAGTAACATGCTACCAATGCCCGTTCCCTTCACCTGGGGCAGTAGGGCGTGCTGAAGGAAAACATAATCTATGCGACTATAGCTCCCATGAGGGTGAGAGTAAAAGGAATAGTCTCGCACAGTAGGATTCAGGAGGCTCCACACATCACATAGCTGTAACTGATATAGAAGTTTGCATATTTTGTTCAGTTTATTAAAGTAGATAAAGGAGTGACTCACAGAAAAAAGAGATAATAGGAATATAGAAAACCGTCTCACAGATCAAAAGAAAAATTCCTAAAACAATAATCTTTAATAGATATGCATTAAAATAATTATCCTCTATACATAAAAATGGCCTCACACATATAGCCACTATACAAATGTGCAACTGTATATGTATAAAGTACCCGGTGTATATCAGTACTTAAATACAAAAGCAAGTGGACAATGTCTAGCTAATCACAGCAAAAAAGACATTGTACCAAATACCTATTAGCAGGGAGAAGTGCCCCTGTAAGAGGGAGGAAAATATGGTCAAAAATGTGGTCAAAAACTCACGGTTCTGAAGACCTTGTCACAGTAGACTCCGTTGCCCCATTGGACCAGTATATACCATATAATAGAAAAAGCACTATCGCTATCACTATACTAGTCCTATCCAGATAGAGCACTCGCCCCGAAAAGGGCGACCCCACCTCTCGGCGACTCACCCTAACTAAATTATACAGTAACAAACATAAAAAACACAGACGTAAGTCCCGACGCGTTTCCCCAAGATATGGTTCATCAGGGGATAATAATTATACATCTGTGATGAGAGATGATGATGGTCCAAGTGATGGCATGATGAGGCCAAGTGATGGCACTTCTCCCTGCTAATAGGTATTTGGTACGTCTTTTTTGCTGTGATTAACTAGACATTGTCCACTTGCTTTTGTATCTAGGTACTGATATACACCGGGTACTTTATACATATACAGTTGCACATTTGTATAGTGGCTATATGTGTGAGGCCATTTTTATGTATAAAGGATAATTATTTTAATGCATATCTATTAAAGATTATTGTTTTAGGAATTTTTCTTTTGATCTGTGAGATAGATAAAGGAGTGCCCTATTTCAGGCTGCAATGCAACATTAAAATCCCCACAGAGTATTATCCTGCCTTGAGCAAATATCGTGAGCTCGTCCAGCACCTTTGTAAAGAAGGAGAGTTGACCACTATTTGGAGCATTGATGTTAGCGAGGGTGTATATCAAGCCACCAATCTCGCATCTGACAAAAAGATAACGTGCCAAATCATCCTTCTTTACCTCCAAAATTTGGGCTGGTAAGTTTTTATGAAAGAAGATGGCTACCACCTTGGTTTTATTGGTGGGATTACTACTATGGCACCACAACGGATAGTATTTGTTTCTATACTAGTCCAATTGACCCAAGAGAAGATGAGTCTCCTGCAGACAGAGAACCTGTGTTTTTTGCTTGTGCATGCTATAGAGCACCTGGGATCTTTTCTCAGGAATATTAAATCCCTTAACATTAAGGGAAGAAATTTTTAGCATCACCATATTGGATTTATCGGGTCAGCAGAACCCAAGTGCGTGAGCGTAAGATCCCATCCCGGGCCGAGTCCCAAACAACCAACAATTTTCCAATAAGCAATAAATTGTGAAAAACAAAACATAAACTGACCTATAAGTTGGAGTATAGGTAAGTATAAAAAACTAGAAATTGCAGCTCTCTTTGCCGCATTAAATGAGCACATGGTGCCCGCTGTCTCCGCCTATTGGGGGAAGTCAGAACCACCTATTACTAACGTATAGGGTTCTGAAGCGACCTGTCCGTATAAACAGGGAGACAACGCTAGGACCAAGTACCGGTTTAGTGGTTAACTATCATCAACTTACAAAGTACACTACAACCCAGCCAATGCAAGAACAACAGTAGCATTATAACTTAACGAACCCACCCGTAGTCTTCACATCTAGCATAAGGTTAACATTAACAAGAAGACCCCCAAGTTGTCTCTCTGCTAGAGGGAAATTCCCCCCCACAAGGAGACCCACATATGACATGTGGACAAAAATCAGCCCCACACAGAAGCCTTTCAAAAGCATGAGCAACCCATCTTATCTTTCACAGGACCTATCGACAATCAATAAGTAGTATAAGCCAGCCTTCGCTTGGTAGCGGAGCTCCCCCCTTTCCAATCTGGAAACCACCTTCTGATTTTTTTGCAAGTGTAGAACTCTGGGTGAGTCAAAGGAAAGGGGCCTCACCAATCTGCTCTGGCCAGCCATCCCCTGACTGCTCGGCGCAGTCGATGCCAAGTCGTCCCACTCAGCCAAGGTAACAGCTGGCAATTTTAAGGCTGCGGTAAAACTTGGCAAATCCACCGGTGTACGAAATGTAGCAGTCCCCTCTCCTGTCCGCACATGGATGGCAAAAGGATAATCCCAGCGATAGGGGATCTGTCTCTCTTGAAGAACAGCTAACAAAGCGCAACATGCAACGGGATAGATCTGGGAAGAGCGCAAGCCTGGCGCCCTCAAACACAATGTTCGGCGCATTTCTCGCTTTCCTCATTATTTCTTCTTTTAGAGCATAATAATGGATCCTGCAGATCACGTCCCTGGGTTTGGAACTATCTTGGCTCGGAGGGCGCAGTGCTCTGTGGGCTCGATCTAGCTCTATATGTGCGCCCTCTTCCCTACCCAGGATAGAGTTGAAGATTTTTGTTAAGGATTGCGCAAGATCCTGGGTTTTGACGGTCTCAGGCAGGCCACGCACCCTCACATTGTTCCTGTGATTTCTGTTCTCTAAATCATCTAGGTGCTAAACTAAAACACAATGATCCGACTTTTGCTTCTTAAGAGAGGACTGCAGCTCTGTGACTGTAGCCTGGCCCGAGGCCTGAAAGGTCTCCAGACTTTGTACTCTGTCCTGTATAGCCGAGACATCCTCCTTCACAGCAGCCAAATCGTGTTGCCAAGCACTCTTGAGATCCTGAGCCAGGTCAGCTAGATCAGCTTTAGTTGGTAGGAGCAGAAGAAGAGCCTGCAGCTCAGGATGGCCCCACAGGACCCGCATAGCTTGATCCTCAGCAATGGTAGGAGAGGACCACGCGCAGAGCCCCCGGGTGGCAATGTAGGATGTCTTGTGGGTGCGGGCGGCCAGTCCTCCTCAATCAGGGGCAACTCGGGTGCAGCAGCATCTGGTCTGGGTGCCTTACTCTGCAAAGGGGGGCTCCCACAGATCCATGGGCAGTCCTGTTGAGCCCATCCCCGGTGAGGGTTCATGGATAGTGCTGGAGGGCCTCAGTGTCGCCCGGGGCGGCAACGGTGTATTCCCCCTCAGCTGGGATATATAAATATTAGCTTGGGTAGGCTCTCCTCCTCCTGAGTCTGGCCAGACTCGCTCAGCATTGTCCTCCTGGCCTGCCATATCCCCCTGATTGGAGTCCATCCCTTTCTGGGTGCCCTGGAGGTCAGGGGATGGAGGGATTAAGGGTCCCCCAGCAGAGGTGCTCACCAGATCCTCTGCCACCAGTTCAGCATCCTCCGCTTCACTGCTGCCGCTCCGGTCAGGGCGCCGCGGCTGCAGCTGTCTCCGCTCCTCTGCGTCCTCCTCTGACTCACCGCCGGAACTCTCCGGCTCTGCACACAGGAGGCGGCAGTCCTCCTGCCTCTTAAGGCGCGCCGAACCTCTCAGCGCCGGCCGCGGGACATAGCTGGCGCTGGGCAGCTACTGGTACATCCGGCTCAGCACGTGAGCGCCGGCAAGATGGCGCTCGCTCCGGGGAGGAGGGGGCCGAGTCACAAGCAGATGGCAGGTCAGCGAGGGGAGCAAAATAGTTAGAAATGCGGGTGTCTGATGGAGGGAGTGTTCCCCTGCCTTTAGGGGTCTTCTTGGCCTTCTGGGGCTCATGGTGCTGAAGTAATGGCTCGGATACCCGGCGGTCCTCACGGAGCTCTCACTCCCTGCTTCCTGCTCCTAGCATGCCAAGGCACGCCCCCAAATTGTATTTTCATTAAGCAGAACAAGTAAAGTACAGAAATACATGGAATCACAATAACTACATATGCCTTTAACATAAATAATAAGCAATTACCTATTAGGGCTTATTCACACGGAGTTTTCACTCTGTGTTAGAAGCGCTTTTTAGATCCGTCTTGGGGACCGACAAAGCGGACACCAAGACGGATCTAAGCAATTAGCAGTGAAATTATCACTGCTGTCTATGACGAACACGCAGCGGCGTTCACATGAGGGATCGCCACTGCGTGTTTCAAAAGCGCTTCTGACACACGCAGCGGCAATCTCTCATGTGAACGCCGCTGCGTGGTATACGCGCCATGGATAATGAATGTTTATGGGGCCGGTGTGCTGCCGCCCCGCCCCCACTCCCGAGCACATGGCATAATTGCGGGCAAAATCCGTCCCGCAATTACGCCATGAATAAGCCGTGTGAGCATAGCCTTAGAGAACAACATACATAAACGCACAATAGACATAGACAAGATACAAGAAGGAACAGAGATTCACAGTATCTTTGCTCTCAAAAACAAGTTGTGCCTACCAAGGGATATGATCCCTAGATGATATGTGTGATGGCATAGGAGTCCCAGTGCCCATATGGTACTAAAGTGGCCCAAAGAGTCATTTAGAAGGACAGTAAGATATTCCATCTCCCTAGTGTCCTTACTATGTAATCGGAGATCTGCAGTGGAGGGAGGGCTCTGGCTCCTCAAATACCTGGCTATCAAACATTTATTGGAAGTTAGGTTAAATGCTTTAAAGGAAGCTGTTTACCTACTACTGCCACTAATAATACTGACTTTTTCCAAGCACGGTTTTATCTTAAATCCATCCCAGCGCACATGCCTGATATCTGGCGATCCATGGGGCATTTTATTAAATAAATTATGCTAGTCTTTGGGCATACAGAAGTTTTATTGTTTTTTGTTGTGTGTTTTTTTTTTAATTGCCTCTGCACGCACAAAATTGTGACATTTTTACACTGCTTCCAACACTTTTGTTGGGGGGATGGGATGTAGCCTTCTGGGCTTCTTTATTTAAATGGTAGTAGTTATATATTGATACACCGTGCCACAGTAACCTGTAACCTTGGGTCCAGTCGCTACAATCAGTAACAGGTACTTGTTCTCCACATGACATATGCATCTGCATAGCGTGGCTTCTCCATCTTGGAGCACACAGAACAGACAGGCGAGCGCAACCGCACGCAACGTTTCGGGAGAATACCTCCTCCTTTCTCAAGCACGGATTGCTTGCTTCTAACCCAGTATTTTTACCCTACAAAAAATATCAATATGTATCATAATCTTACTACATCTGAAACTTACACTATATCACTCCAAAAATACCTGGAGACTAAAACTCTCATCCAGGCCGGCTGGAGCTAGCGTGCTCATTACATGAATCCATTTAGCCTCGCATTGTAAAAGGCAAGTTTCTAACGCTTGTCCCTCCCTTCCTCTAAAATATGGATTCATGTAATAAACATGCTAGCCCCAGCCGGCTTGAATGAGAGTTTTAGTCTCAAGGTATTTTTGTAATGATATAGCGTATGTTGCAGATGTAGTAAGATGATACATGTTGATATGTTTTGTATGTTATAAATACTGGGCTGGAAGCAAGCAATCTGTGCTTGAGATTCTCTCGAAACGTTGGTTGCGCTGCGCTCGCCTGTCCTGTGTGCTCCAAGATGGAGAAGCCAAGCTATGCAGATGCATAAGGAACACTCAGCGAATACAGAGTCGCCGGCCATTATGGACTAATGATACAGTGAAACCGCAAGTAACAAATTTGTATTGTTTGCAAGTGTTTGTTTATTGAAGACTTTTAATAAATGTCATGTCGAGAACAAGTACCTGTTAGGGCATGTCCCCACGGCAAGGGTTTTCGACCGCCTGAAAAACCGGCCGAAAATGAGCACAATTGTGCTCTATGGAAAACCCGTGCAGCAGTGCAGGCTGCTCAAAAGACATTGACCATGTTCATTGTTCTGGACAGAATATGAACACCTCAATGGGAGGGCGGTTCTCCGCTCATCGCGGAGAAAAGACGCCCCCCCCCCCCCGCGGCCGTGGGGACGACTGCAAAATAGGACAAATACCGGACGGTATTTGTCCTGTGCCGTGGGAACGCAGCCTTACTGATTGTAGGGCCTTCTGGCCTTCCACAGCCTGAGATATTTACTATAATTTACCTTAGAAAGTGATGTAAATTATAGCAGAGATTAATGCCAGTCCTTAGCAAATGTTGATTTTTGTGTGTGGGCATGAAAACTAAAAGATGCACCAAATATATTAAGCTTGTGCCTCTCGAAACACGTGGCTCATCATTTTTCACTATGTTTTAATTAAAGAGGACCTGTGACATCTCCCTACGTGTCTGTTTTAGCAAATACTTGTAATATAGGTATAAGAGAAGATGCTCCAGAATTGTCCATTCACAAGGAACACAAATATTTACTAAAATAGATGTATCCAGAATGGTCATCGGTCCTTTTTAGACCGATATATGAAATGCCAGTCTCAATTATTTCTCTAAGAATAAGTTCCTGTGGCCTGGCCGGGATAGCGGAGACGCGCATTGTCACTCACGTGTACTTTCCCAGCCAGCAACAGGAACAACTTCTCAGACAGTCTTTAATAATTCTGCATTACTGGCCACAACTGAAAACACACAGTGGTGGTCTGTAACCATGGAGACACAGAGAGCAAGTTGAAGGTTCCTAAAAGTCTGTAAAGGTAAAGCATACACATTTTTTAATATGTATTTTGAAAATTGTTTTTTTATAATACAGTGGTACCTTGAGATAAGAGTTTAATTCATTCTGTGACCTTGCTCTTAACTGAAATTGCTCTTATGTCAAAGCAAATTTTTTATTTTTTACATGGTTATTAACAAACGTACACTGTATAAATATACTGTATAACAAGAATTCTCAGGGTTTTTTTTCCCTTCAGTTAGAGTTCACACAATGCTGCTGTAATGGCAGATGCTTTGCAGAGCAGATTACTTGTTTAAAATTCATGGATGGCTATAGATTAGGTGCTTTTGAGCAGGAACTGCTGCAATATACGTCTTCTCTCCTTCACTCTTAACTCAAAGCAAAAAATGTACCAAGTGACTGCTCTGCATGCAAAACAGTCAGCTTGCTTGATAAAAATGCCTCTTGCAAAGCCTCCTCCACAGGTGCTCAGTCTAATGGGTTTCAACCACTCCCATAACAGTGTAATCCAAAGTAACAGACCAGCTCCATATTCATAGAGGAGTATAAAAAGTTAAACTTTATTCCACATTGCTAAAAATAGCATAATCCAAAAATATCTCCATTTCATGTGAGGACAGCCACTTAGAGCATCAGGCAGATGGAAGCGCAGGTGAACAGGTCGCCGCGTTTCGGGAGGATCCTCTCCCTTAGTCGTGGCCTGGTTCAAACACAGATCTCCGGATGTTATATGCATAGAGCAAGTAGTCACATGACCAAATTGTGCGAATCACATGCAGTGAAACAGGCACCAATAAAAATTAGTATTACAAAGATAAAAACAACATATAGAAATATATCACAGAGATAAGCGACTGCTCTTATCTCAAAAAACCTCTTTATGTCATGGTAGCACTGTAAACCATACATGCCAACTCTCCAGTTTTTGGCGGGGGGGTCCTGCTATTTGGGGTCCCCTCCCGCCCTCCCGGGGAGTTGGTTTTCTCTGCCTGCAGCATCCATATCTAATACCATTGAAAATATGGACCGCCTATAGCGATAGTAGCACTTCTATGACTTTAAGACTGTTGTCTGTTTTTTGTATCTTCATGATTAAAGAAAAATTTTAAGAAAGTTTGGCATTTGCTATAGACATTTCTCCGCCAGCAGGCGGCGGGGGTTCTAATGGCCCGGGACAAGAGTAGCGATAGTGCACTACTCTGGCGCCGCGGGCCGCTCCTACAGGCGGGTGAAGCGGCCGCTGCGCCCGCTTCACCCGCCCGGAGTCTCGCTGTGCAGGGAGGAGGCAGAGGGATCGTTCCTCTCCTTCCCTCCTCCCCCTGTATGTCCGGCGCGGTTGTGTGCGCCGCACATACAGGTCAGCGGCGCAGGGGAAGTGACGCGCGGCTGCAGGGGAGTGAGGCGGGCTGCTCTCACTTCCCCTGCGCCGCTGAGGAGATCGTCCGGAGCGGCGTGCTGCAGGAGCCTGGTGAGGTAAGTGGATTTTATTATTTATTTTTATTAGGCTATATGGGGGGGCTCTGCCTGGCAACAATGGGGGCTACCTGGCAACAAGGGGATATCTACCTGGCAACCGAGGGGCCATCTACCTGGCAACAGAGGGGACATCGACCTGGCAACAATGGGGGCACTACCTGGCAACAATGGGGGCATCTACCTGGCAACAGAGGGGGACATCTACCTGGCAACAGAGGGGCATCTACCTGGCAACACTGGGGTCACTACCTGGCAAACAATGGGGGCACTACCTGGCAAACAATGGGGGCACTACCTGGCAACAATGGGGGCACCTACCTGGCAACAATGAGGGCACCTACCTGGCTAACAAAGGGGGGCACCTACCTGGCTACAGAGGGGGCATCTACTTGGCTACAAGGGGGCATCTACCTGCCTGTAAGGGGCACTACCTGCTTATGGGGGGTTACTACCTGGCTATAAGGGCATCTACCTGGCTTTCTTCCAAAGCCGTTATGCAGTTAGGTGGAGTGGGTGTGGCTTTTTGAAGGGGCGTAGCATACCGACAAGATGGGCGTGTCCACTAGCATCTCCTGCTTTTTCATTTTCAAAAGTTGGCAACTATGCTGTAAATCCCTCTTCCAGCAGCACTTGCTGTGATGGGAATACTCCTTAAGAAATCTTATAGTAATATTTCAGATTACCTGCTTGCTACATTGTCAGTTTGCTTTATACAGTGTAACAACATTTTATATCCTGAATTGTCAATAGAAGCAAACTCAGACTTGTGCCCTGGATGTGCAGAAATGCAAACCAATATTGTTGCCTGTGTAAGTTGTCAATCTGCACTAGACCAACAAAGAAGAATACAGAAAGGTGCAGCTTTCATCAGTGACGCTCCACAGGTTTTCAATAGATTCTCCTCCATGTGCAGAAAACTGATGGACAGCGCCTGTCTTTGATTGTTACCCACAGTGTGACAAAGTGCTTGCTAAGTAATTACGCCTTTAATATTATACAGGTAACTGGTTATCTGAAAGTAAGCAAGTGCATTTATTGTAGCTGGAGTCTACTGTAGATGGTCTTGCAATGGTTAGCTTCTGATAATAGAACAAGTGCATTTTAAATGAGAGAAAGCTATGTTAACCAATCCAAAGTAAAGGGAGATTGATAAAAAAAATGTATAAAATTGAAAAGGGAGAACAGTGCAACCGCAGCCATCTTCTGGTCCTCTGCGGGAACTCATAGGGAACCAAGAGCTGCCTTAACCCTGAAGTTGTGAGATAGGACAACCTCTTTAATCAACTGGATTATGGATTGCTGGGTCAGAATTTCTTCAGATCACAACCATTAAAAAATAAACACATGCAGTTGCATGCTATGCATATTAATGGCAACCTGTAGTGCTAGGTGACCAAAAAAGTCAGTCCCTAAAAACACGACCTTTTATGCATGCCACACAAACCAGATCCATTCTACAGTGAGCCATGATAAATCTGCATGCATTACCATGATTTTGTTCTAAATTTGACCTGTTTGAACGAAAAAGTGAAAGTCGTGGAATAAATATGTGCAGATCTCAAAGCATGCTTTGGCAATTGCAATCTGCAGCTTGCTCAAAAATCCATGCAAATATTCTGCATGGTGTGAATGAAGCTTTAGTTAGCTGTGGTGTACTATAGTTGTGATGCAGAATTTCAGTCCAGAATTTGTGCTGAAAATCTGCAAAACATCCATCATTCATATGTAGTTTTTCTTAGAGAGGGTGCATCTGACAGGCTATGCCTCTGTTTTATTTTTCTTTAAAAGACTTAACGAGAATGTGTTATCAAGAAATGTCTTATCAGCATCATAACTTAAAAATAAAACTAAAATCCTGTAGTCTTCAATAAGGCCGCTAGACCTAATAGTCTGACACTTCCTGTTCTAGAGAGTTTTTCAACAGTCTCCTAATTATCCATGCAGGCAGGTTTACACTGAAAGTGACACCAATGTGTATAGATAACAGGATCCACCAGTCACAATAAGAGATAGTCACAGCTGACCCTCTCCCCCTCCCTGCACACTGACTTGTTTCTAGGTCACAGATTATGCCTAGAAAACTCCCTTATAGAAGTCATTTAGTCCCCTCCTGTACACAGGCTCCTATGCCTTTGTAGCTGCTGTAAAACATTTCACTAAATGCTGTTAAGAGCAAGAAAGATGGCTGCCCCCATACATATATAGACAACATATTAAAAAAAATCTACAATCAGAAAAAAATGGCTATGAAGAAAAGAATATGTATTTTGCTTTAATAAGTAAAATAAAAATTGGTGATAGATTGCCTTTAAGGGTATGTTCACACGATGTAATTTTGAAGTGTTCCGCTTCAAAATACGCCTGATTAAAGCCATATTTTGAAGTGTATTCTTTTAAAAGAGTGGAGCGTATTTTGAAGTGTTTATGCACCGAAAATACGCCCCACCATTGTTTCTATGGGAAATTTACTCACATAAATGCCTCAAGAATTGACAAGGCATTTAAATTTACGCGAGTGAAAACGGACCAAAATATGCATGTAAAATGTGTGTCGTGTGACTAAGCGCATGTTTGACCTTGGAGTCATTGAGAGCTGCATAGAACACTGAAGCTTATTTCAGGCATAGATACGTCCTGATGTTAGCCTAAAATTATGTGTGAACATACCCTAAGAGGAACCGTTTGGCAGCGGTTACCATAATACGATTGTGGGGTGCTATTAATATGTCAGAAACAACAATTGGCAAAACACTAGGAAACATAAAATGAAACATACCAATAAATATTACAAAAAATGACGTTAAAAACAATTAATAAAGCTGTATAAAAAATAACAGACCTGTTAAAAATACAAAATCCCAGCCAGTGCACATAATAAATAAGATAAATGCACACCAAATAGAACACAAAATTTCAGTGATATCAGCAAATAAGTCCAAAAAAACAAAACGTGATGATGATAAATAATAATATTATCATGTAAAATACACAAATACGAATAATGCAATAAATGTGATCTATAGAATATCAAGGTATAATGATAATGATAAACTCAACTTGGAAAGTAGAAAAAGGCAAAAATATTCTTTTTTTTTTTTTTTAAAGCACCATTAATTCCAGGGCGCTGTACATTCAAACCAAGTGCAATGGCAACACTAAATGACCAACAACTGATACAGAGGGAGAGGGGACCTTGCCAGTGAAGGCTCACAATCTATGAGGAAGGAGGAAAGAGACAGAAAGTGGGGGGCAGACATATTTGTGGGGTGGTATAGTGGCAGCCGGGTTATTTTAGGTTATAGGCTATCCTGAAAAAAATGGGTTTTTTGGTTGGTTTTGAAACTAGTAAGGTTTGTGAAGAGTCTGATGTGTTGGGGTAATGAGTTACAGAGTATGGGGGAAGGACGAGAGAAGTCTTGGAGATGGTTGTGTGAGGAGCTGACAAGCTCAATAAAATTAATTTCTTGCATTGTCTATGGGTATCCGCCACTTCCTGAGTCTCCAAGGGTTTTGCCCATTATGCAGCAGTGGCAAAAAATGGCTGATAAATGGGAGCCCCATCAATGGTGGTCCACTGACCCCTTTTTGGATAAAAATTGTCTGCCTGTTGCAGTGGTTTCCCTAGTGAGGTGGCCATGCTTGCACATGGCTTACTTCATTGAATTCTATATGAGTTACAGGGCAAACCAAATACGCAGCACTTGACTGTCCATTACACGATTCCCACTTATCAAGTATTTATCACCTGTTCAGTGGATGGGCCAAAATGCTTTAGATAGGATATCACCTTTATGACTGCTTTAAAGGGGTTTTATCATTTCATTAAATGGTCTTCAGAATAAGGGGACAGTGAAAACAAGTAACTTTGCAATTGGATGTCATTAGCAAAGCTGTCTTGTATTCACAGTATTCCTTATCTTGTGTTTTTGTTTACACTGATCTCCAGTGCTGGTGGAATCCCTCTGGATCCCTCCTCCTTGCAATTCACTAGCTGAGAGCTCATTTACATTCTGTACAGCCCCTGGGTCGATTCACAGAGCTGTGTCTCTCACTCAGAGTAAGGGATCGTCACATTTTCACTTTATACAGCCAGAAGAAACAGAATAACACTGAAGGGTTTACACAATCAGGAAATAGCAAGATTTGTGTCGATCCCTGCCTGACTCAGAGTTAGGGGCCGTAGCATTTTCTCTCTCCACACCCAGCAGAAACAGACTGCAACAGATTCTACAATAAGAAAACATAACAGTTTTGTCCCGGTGCCTAACTCTCCTGCATAGAAGCGAGATCTGTGCCGTTCATAGAGCATCTCAGCTGTGAGAGGAGAAGAGTGCTCAGTCTAGATTGAATACAGCCTGTGGTATGTATACAGCTCTTACAAAATAAGACTGCATAGGGAAAGACACAGTGACATGTGGACTCAGAGAGGGGGGAGAATCTCGGGAGCCAGCATGAACAGTGAAGGGGGGATGATGTCACCCAGCTGGGAGGGGAAGAAACGCCTCTGCATTTCCAGAGTTGAGAAGCTGAGAGCAGTGTGAATCAGCCGAACTAAGGAAGCGATACATCCCCTTTAAGGTGGATGTAATATCCAGACCTCCTGCCAAAGTTAGATCACCACAGCACCCATACCTTTTAGGCTAGGTTCACACATTGCGTTTATGATACATTTAAGAAAAGCATAAAAATGCAAGTTTTTTTTTTTAAACTCATCGCAAAATCTGACCCTGGCTTTATGCATTTGTGGGCTACCCAGTGAATACGATCTAAATGCTGTTGGTGCAATAACCCCTTAAAGGAGTTGTCTCACTACAAAAATTCATCTTACCTCAGTCTTATTTTTCAGTTTCATTTTTGAATTCAGTGTTTACTGACTACTTCTGGTCCTGAGGACACCAGGTCTATAGCTATAGTAACTAGCATTGACAGCCTATCAGGAGAGATCCCACAGGTCTGTAGCCAGGGCCGTTCCTAGGGGCGGGCGGGGCGTGCGACCGCCCGGGGCGCCGCGGCTCCGCTCACCCGAGGGGGCGCCGCGGCCACCCGCCCTGCCCACCCGGGGAGTTGCCCCTGACTCTGCGCGACTGTCTTATAACAGTGGCACAGAGACAGCAGCTGCAGGAAGGAGGCGGGACGGATCGTTCCCGTCCTGACTCCTCCCCTGTATCAGCGTCGCAGGGGGCGCACAGCTTTCACCACACCCCCTGTGATGCTCGATCTCATCGGCACTCAGCTCTGCCGCCGAGGAGATCCCTGGGAGCTGCGTGCAGCGTAAGCGGCGTGGTGACGTCACGCTGCTTACACAGCTCAGCAGCTCCCACTGCTCAGCAGCTCCGGACCAGGACGCGCGGACCCAGGTGAGTACTTTTTTGTTATTTTATATTTAGTTACAGAGGCATCACTGGCTACAAGGGGGCATCACTGGCTACAAGGGGGGCATCCTGGCTACAATGGGGGCATCACTGGCTACATGGGGGGCATCACTGGATACAGGGGGGCATCACTGGCTACAGGGGGCATCACTGGCTACATGGGAGGCATCACTGGCTACAGGGGGGCTTCACTGGCTACAAGGGGGCATCACTGGCTACAGGAGCGGCATCTCTGGCTACAGGGGGCATCACTGGCTACAAGGGGGGCATCCTGGCTACAGGGGGGCATCTCTGGCTACAAGGGGGGCATCACTGGCTACATGGGGGCATCACTGGCTACAGGGGGGCATCACTGGCTACATGGGGGGGCATCATGGCTACAAGGGGGGCATCACTGGCTACAAGGGGGGCAGTATGGCTACAGGGGGGCATCACTGGCTACAGGGGGGGCATCACTGGCTACAGGGGGCATCACTGGCTACAAGGGGGGCATCACTGGCTACAGGGGGGCATCCTGGCTACAGGGGGGCATCACTGGCTACATGGGGGGCATCACTGGCTACAAGGGGGCATCACTGGCTAACTGGGGGGCATCACGGGCTACAGAGGGGGCATCACTGGTACAGGGGGCATCACGGGCTACAGGGGACCATCACTGGCTAAAGGGGGCAATACTGGCTAAAGGGGGGGCATCTACTGGCTACAAGGGGCATCACTGGCTACAAGGGTGGCATCTATGGCTACAAGGGGGCAGCACTGGCTTACAGGGGGCAGCTACTGCTTCGGGGGCAATACTGGCTACAAGGGGGGCATCTACTGGCTCCAGGGGGGGCATCACTGGCATCAAGGGGGGCATTACTGCTAAAGGGGGGGCATCTACTGGCTACAGGGGCTTCACTGGCTACAGGGGGGCATTCGGCTACAGGGGGCATCACTGGCTGACAGGGGCTACTGACTGGCTACAGGGGGCATATTCACTGGCTGCAAGGGGTGTACTGGATGCGGGGGTGTACTGGCTGCAGGGGTGCACATTGGCTAACAGGGGCATAATGGCTACAGGAGGGCATCTTCTGGTCAGGGGGGCATAACTGGTACAGGGGGCTCTTCGGCTACAGGGGGGCATCTTCTGGTAAGGAGGGCTTAAAAGGCTAAAGGGGGCATCAGGCTATGGGGGGCATTTCGGTACAGGGGGCACACTGGCTACAGGGGGGCATCTTCGGGCCACAGGGGGATAGGGTTTGGGGGGTACAAACTAGCTATGGGGGAATCACGGCTACAAGAGGGGGCATTTCTGGACAGGGGCTTCACTGGCTACAGGGGGGCTTCATGGCTTCGGGGGGCTTACTGGCTGCGGGGGGGCTCACGGCTTCGGGGGGATCATGGCTGAGGGGTGCATAGGGCTGCAGGGGGGCTACTGGCTGCAGGGGGGCATCATGGCTCAGGGGGCTTCTGCTGGCTACGGGGGAAATTGGGCTCAGGGGGATCACTGGCTACAGGGGCTACTACCTGGTAAGGGGGCATTTTACTGGCTCCATATGAGGTGCTATGGGGGGAGTTTGTATGAGATAGGAATTTTTTGAGAAGTTGATTATTGGGTTCTTAAGTATTTTTTTTGAAAATTTTTTTACGGGAAAAGAGTCAGGGAGTAGTCGTCTTGGCGTCTGGGACAGATGGAGAAGAAGAAGAAGAGAAAGAGAACAACTCTTCAGAGACGTCTCCTGTGAGTCACTAGATATAACTTTACTGTAAATATTTATATGTCTGCAGAGCCAGTGTACAGCGGGTATCCATCATTGCCTGGTCACTGTACACCGGTAATATTGGTTGTAGTATAATGGTTTATACTCAGTAATGGTCCGTTTATATTATTCGGTCACTATATGGCGGTGATATGTGGTCATGGTGTGGTGGTATTCGGTCAGTGTGTGTTGGTGATATGTGGTCTTGGGATTCTGGTTTTGTGTAGTAGCGTTATTTGGTAACTGTATGACTTATTTAGTAGTTTTATACGTAGCACATTGTGGTAAAGCTTTTTGTATATTTTGGCTTTGGGTGATGGTGATGCAATGTGTCGCACAGTGGCGCATTATGTTACCGGCAAGGGGGGGGGGGGGAGGGGGCGAAATTTTTTCACCTCGCCCTGTGTGAGTGAAATTTAGCCTAGGAACTGCCCTGTCTGTAGCTATAGTGATCAGTGCTTGCAGCCTATCAGGAGAGATCGAACAGGTCTGTAGCTATAGTGACCAGCACTGTCAGCCTATCAGGAGAGATCAAACAGGTCTGTAGCTCTAGCAACCTGAGATGCTGATGCAGCCCATACAAGAGGGGATATCTAGGAATAGGTAGGACACTGTTAATGGACATATACTGCAAAGCGACTTGTTTTTGCAAGATCTTTAACTTTAAAAGCAATCCTTGTAGTGAGACAACCCCTTTAACCTCTGCTTTCAGACTGTAATTCCCAGACCTCCTGCCATCCTACCAAACAGGATTTACATCAAGTATACCCATATTATAGCTGCTTGAAAATGTTTGATAGGCCCTTAATGTAAAGATGCCTGTCCTAATTAGATATTCTCTTATAACGATCTCCACCAATATATAACATGTATGTATGACATTGTTTCTCAGGACTCTCAAATCTGCAGTTAAGTGAGATAAATGACTCTTCATGGAAGCATAACTCGTTTTAGGAACCACTTGTCAGTCATTCTATTGAAGGATACTATAGTCGTTCCACCCCTGCCTGAAATGGCTGCTTGCAGAAAACAATAGATTGCAATCAACTGGGGATAAGGGAGAATTTAGGCTTCGAGTCCCTGTGAAATATACTTCCAGTATATCTGCAGTTCTCTGCATAATGAATGAAACAATGTTAACAAGTATAATCTAAAAAATGTTGAAGTCATTACAATGTATGATTTATAACACGCCAAGAGATTTCCAGTCCCAGAAGAATGCGTTTATATAGAAACATTCTTCTAACTTCTCAGTCTGGGGTATTGTTGTTTTCAGAAAGTAGACGGTACAGTCCAACATAACAGTATGATACATTTTCCTACTGTATGCTCCATAGAGTGCAAATAAACACTGCATAACAAAAGCGGAGCAAGACTTTAACCTGTAAACTTTGCTTTATTGGCAGATTGTCACTTGAGTGATACATTACAGAAGTGGGAATTATGCATGTGTGCAGGAATCCACTGATAGGCCTCTGCTCTGCTTTGTATCTGTAGACCATGATGTAAGCAGAAAGTGATAGAGCCAATGACTGGTTGCTCCAATGAGGCACCACTGCCAAGGGAAGGACAAGTTGAAGGCTGAGAAGGTTATGGTTAGTGTCAGAACTTAACCTCTATTCTGCCAGCGCAATTATTCTTACAATTCTAATTGTATCTAAGAATGAAACAATTCACATTATGTATTTCAATATAAACTTTGAGTATGTGTAACATATTATACATATGTATATTTTTCTAATATGAAATCTGGACCAGATTGACCAGTCATAAAGACATTTCTCATTTCATCAATCTAAACGTTCTTTTGGATTGTCCATTTGTAAGAAATAAAGCTAATTTTTAAAGTTTAATTTTAAAGTAATTTCTGTAGATTGTATTCCTGACTGTGACAGCATTAACGCAAACACTTAATGCAAAAATAAGAGGACTTACGGGTGTTTAGTTATATTTAACCTAAAGCAGGGGTGTCAAACTTATTTTAATCATGGGTCAATGGTTAGGCTATGTTTAAATGCATCAGAGAAAAAACGGCCCCAAAAAAGGGGGTTTTCTCTCTGATGCAGGACCCCCCCCCACCCAAAACCCCCCCTTCCTTTTTTCCCCCCCCCCCAACCCCCCCCAAAAAAACCCACCCCCCCCCCCCCCCCCCCCCCCCCCCCCCCCAAACGGGGGAAAAAAAGAGCTGTGTGACAGCACTTCGCTTTCTATTCTTAATGGGAACCACATGACGGGTCGTTACTGCGGCGTTTAAAAACTAAAGCGGGGTGTCGAAATTATTTATCATGGGTCACATCGGCATTATGGTTGCCCTCCAATATCTGTGCTATGCCACATGGTCAGAAAAAGTCCAGGATGTCGTTTAAAGGGGTTGTCTCACTATAAGGGTTGCTTTTTATGTTAAAGATCTTGCAAAAACAAGTCACTTTGCAATATATGTCCATTAACAGTGTCCTACCTATTCTGAGATATCCCCTCTTGTATGGGTTGCATCAGCTCCTCTGGTCGCTATAGCTACAGACCTGTGTGATCTCTCATGATAGGTTGTCAGCACTGGTTGCTATAGCTACAGACCTGGCTTCTACTGCAGCCTAGTTGAAGCCAGCAAACACGCCCCCTCAATTCAAAGTGAAACCAAGAAAACAGGACTGAGGTAAGATGAATCGATGTAGTGAGACAACCCCTTTAAGTTTGTATTATAGCCAGCCCTTTTCACCTCTTTAGCATCAAGCTTCCAGTCTTGAAGGGTGGCTAAGGTGCCTGGCTAGGTCTGTCAGAGCTGTGTTAGGGTCGGATTTTCCAACCAGTATTTCGTCTTTTTTTGGCACGAAGGGGTCGGCTTTTGTCTGCGGTATGAGGATTCGAGCTGTCCAGTTTCATATCAAACATGTTCTGCCCAAAAACCGGGCGGAAGTATAAACATGTTCTAAGTTTTTCATTACACCAGCGGTGTAAAAAAACATCCGGTGTAAAAATCCGTGTACTGTTGACTTCTGCACGGATTTTCTATTTAAATCAATGTAAAAGGCTGACAGACAGTTTACGGACGATTTTCAAATCTGAAAACTGTCTGTAAAACTGACTGAAAACCCTTGCTGTGGGGACAAGCCCTAACTGTCTGTGAGTTGCTAAACAGAGTGGTGTGGAGGTGCACACCAGAGCTTTGAATCTAAGATGGAGCCTGCTCCTTTGCTGGCGCTGCCTCCTTTGCCAAGCACTGGCTCTGTTCTCCAGGGAAAGTAGAGAGCCGTGTCCCTTGTCACTGTGGCTGAAATAAAGTGACTGTATCTCTGGTTATCTTTATAGACATGTAGAGCATCTGTGGGATATACAGGAAAAACATGTTTGATCTATAGAAGCTCTGCCTCCAGCACCCAACTTACAGGACTTTAAAGGGAATCTATCAGCAATTTTTTTTTACTAATTTAAATCAGATTTTCTTTTTTTTATCTGTTTTTATTTTCTGACTATGTTTTTTTAGTTCTGTTGTCTGTATACGATTATGGGAGCAGCTATTGTCACGAGTGGTCCCGCAGCCCCTCGCCCGGGCTGCGGGCGCACTCGTCGCGGGCGGCCCCACCCGCTGTGTTCCCCGACCTCCCCTGCCAGTCCCCTCGGGTCGGGTACCGGCAGCCCGCTTTCCTCTCCTTCCGGCTCCCCGCATCCTCCCGTTCTCCTGGCCGGCCGGAGCGCCGCGTGCCCGCAGCCTTAGGCGCGCCGCGCGCCGCTCTCAGGATTTAAGGGGCAGTACGCCCATTATGGTTAAGGCTGGCCAGGTGACCCTATTTAACCCCCTTCCTTCCGGGTCACCTTTGCCGGAATCATTAGTGCGTACTGCCCTTCAGAGAAAGCTTCTTCTGCCTTTTTTCCTGACTTCCTGTACCGAACCGGTCTTCGGCTCCAGTGTCTTGACCCACGAACCGTTGCCGCCTTCCCCTGACCTCTGGCCTGTCCCCACTTCGCCTTACTCTCACATTTTGTACGCACCGAACTGCCTTGGCTGCCGACCGCAACAAGTCACGCCATGATGGGGCGACCTGGTAGTTCTCCGCCCCAAACCAAGTCCATCCCGCTTTGCGGCGGGCTTCTGGTGAAAACCGGGTTCTACTTAGAGTTCCGTCCCCTGTACGGCTTACACCATCGCTTGCGTGGTCCAGCAGGATCCACTACCTGCATTCGTTCAGTAAGATCCCCGGCCATGGATCCCCGCCAAGTAACCTTCTGCCCATTGCACCGGATCTCACGGCGATAGTGGCTCAGCAGTCACATCAACTAGCGCAACAAGACCCAGCAGGCTGACCAGTTTCCGCCATGAGCAGCAGCTCCTGGCTACCAACAGCCGCCGACATCCTCATCATGTGTCGACACCATCCGCCAGCAACCCGGACTGCTCCTCGGCCTACGCTACCACTACCTGGACAAGTTTTGACGGGGACTCCAAACTTAAGCAGGGGAGTTATTACTACCTCAGATTCTCGATGCCACGTTGATTTATGGCTGTTCAGATCCCCACTGAACGCTAAGTGCCTTCGTGGTCAGTCTGCTGTCCCAGGGAATGCTCTTAGCATGGGCTACCCCTTCTCTGGGACCGGGGCGTTCCTGTGGACGACGGACCACAAGGCTTTCCTCTCAGAGTTTCCGCAGTGTCCTTTGAAGAGCCGGCACGGGCATCCTCTGCAGAGACCGCACTACTGAATCTTTCGCCAGGGTACTCCCTCCTACCCCGGTCCGGACCGACTACGCAGTTTCCTTTTCGGACCCTGTCATCAGAGGCTTACCTGGAACGACGCCGCACTATGTGCCACTTTCAAAAAGGGCTTTGTCTGCAGAGTTAAAGGACGCCTAATGCGGCTATAGATATCCCGTCCTCCCCTAAGCGAGCTGATCCACCTAGTTAGCTCGGATCGATGTTCGTTCGCCGAGTCGTCAAGAGGAACTAAACGCAGGACGTGATCTCACCCCGACCACCGGCCGTCTGCCTCGCGCTGGCTCGGTCTTCCAAAGACCACACTGCCACATCTTCCGATCCTACCAGTGAAGACCCATGCATGGGCCGGCACATCTGTCCGAACAGGAGCTTAGTGCCCCCGCCGTCCGGCTAGAAGAATTTGCCTTTACTGATGCCAGCCTATCACTTTCGCATGGTTGCCCACGCTTCGCCCTCACGGCAGGGAAACGACCGCACCTAGGATTATGGGGGTCGAGAGGCGTCCCTAGGTGTGAACACTTTCCACTCCACGCCTTACTAATGGAGGTTGAGGTCACGTCTGTGGCCCGACCCACTTTTCCGGGTTACCCGCCTTTCAGGATCTGTATCCCTCCGGAACTTTATTCGACCGCCGACCTGGTGTCCCCAGTATCGCCTTCCCGGTGACCCATCTGGGGGAAAAAAAGCCCCTGGTGAGTGATCCTCCGTGAGTGGGGCGAGTCTTCTTAGTGAGCCATTCAGCATGTTTTTTCGTAACCAAGCCATTTGTCCCTCCGCATAGGGGCTTTACACAAGAAAATCAACTTCTATGTCCCTTCCCTCGGTCTCACTCAGCGATCCTCTGGGTCTTCCGTGGCTGAGCTCCATGCCACCGACCCTTAACTGAGACCGGGATTTTCACGCTGGGGTTCCAACTCTGCCATAATCGCTGTCACTCATTTCCCGTGGCCAGTCCGGGCTACTCCTCCTTATCAGTCCATTCAGGGGCCCTGCCAGGGCTTCCCGCAGAATACCGGGACTACGCAGACGTCTTTTCGGAGAAACAGGCCGAATCCCTTCCTTCCTCATCGCCCCTATGACTGTCCCATTGACCTCCTTTCCTGGGGCCAGTCCTCCTCGGGGCAGTTTTAACCCTTGTCCAGACCAGAGACTCAATGCCATGTCGGACTATAATCCTTGAGAACCTGCAAAAGGGTTTTATTCGAGCAAGTCCTCATCACCCCCGAGCCGGGTTTTCTTCGTACAGAAGAAGGAGGTTCTCTCCGTCCTTGCATCGACTACCGGGGTCTGAACCAGGATTACCGTGAAAAAACGTACCCGTTGCCACTAATTACGGAACTCTTTGACTCGTGCACTACAGGGAGCCAAGGTGTACTCCAAAGATGGACCTGCGGCGGGGCATACAATCTCATCAGAATCCGTGAGGAGATGATTGGAAGACTGGCGATCAATACCCCAGACACGGCCATTTTGAGTTCTGGTAATGCCATTTCGGGCTGGCATATGCCCCTCGCTCTTTCAGGAGTTCGTAAACGACATCTACTGTGACCAGCTCTACACCTGTGTCATCGTTTACCGGACGACATCCTGGTTTTCTCCCCTACCTCCCCGGACCCATCTATCACAGGTTACTCCTAGTCCCCCTGACAAAACGCCATCGCAGCATACCGCCTGTACTGCCAAATTAGAGAAGTTGTGGTTCCACACCATAACCAGTCTGCCTTTTTCTCGGTTACATCTTCTCTCGACCAAGGTCTACACATGGGATCCCACTAAGCTGCAGCTATCCTGCAATGGCCACGACCTGTGGACTTCGAGCCATTCAAACGTTTTTGTGGGCTTTGCGAAATATTAATCGACCATATATACCTCATTTCTCTACTCTGGTGGCTCCTATGAGTGGCCCTCATCACCAGGAAACAGGCTAATCCAAGTTGTGGCACCGGCTGCCGAAAAGCATTCTCAGATTTGAAGTCGGCCTTTTGCCTTCCGCACATCGTATTTGTCACGCCCTACGCCCCGAGAAAGGCCTTTCTCTCTGGAGGTGGATGCCTTCTTCGTGGGGGCCGGAGCTATCCATGACTCAAAAAGGTCCCAAGGGAGAAACCATCATCTGCGGGTTTTCTTCTCCAAGACCTTCAAAATCGGCTGAGGCGGACCCAAAGACAATTGGGGACCGAGAATTACACCCATCAAGATGGCCCTTGAAGAAGTTGGCGGCATCTTTCTGGAGGGACAGCTCGTCATCCTTTCGAGGATATTTATCGGAACACCAAAATCATCGTAACTCCAAGTCCGGACCCTGCGCCTCAATCCCCGCAAGCACGGTGGTCTCTTTATCTTTTCCTAGATTTAGACTTCGAGGATCCCATTTTCGCCCTGCTAAAAAGAACATCATGGCAGATGCTCACTCTCAGCGCATCTGACGTCAACTAGGAGAGGAGCCGCAGCCCCACCACATTATTCCCCCGAAACGCCTGATCCCAGCAGCACGCGGTCCTCCTTCGGCAGATACCGCTCCTGCAAGACCTACGTTCGGCCATCACTGCGCAAGAGAATCCAGAATTGGGGACACTGCACGTTGTTGGCAGGACATCCCGGGGGCCAGCAGGTCGTTCTCAATTGATCTCTCGGTTTTAACTGGTGCCAAGGGCTGGCTAAAGATTACTAATGACTTCGTGGATGCCTGTGCAACTTGTGCCCGGAATAAGGTGCCCCGCCACGGCCCCTCGCGGGGCTGCTGGCCGACCCCTGCCACACTAGTACTCATTGTCCCATGAGTCGATGGATTTTCATCACCGACCTTTCATCCTCTTCGGGTTAACACCGGGATCTGGGTCTTACGGATAGGTTTTCGAAGATGTCACAACTTCGTCCCACTGCCTGGGTTACCCTTCCCACCACGTCTTGCCTCCCTGTCTTTAGTCACATCTCCGCCTGCACAACGTCTGCCCCACACTTCGTTCTCTGATCGTGGGGTCAGTTCGTGTCCAAGTTCTGGCGCGCACGGTCTGCTCCCGATTGCAGGTGATGTTAGACTTTTCATTCATCCACCCATTCCGCAATCTAACGGGCAGGTAGGAGAGGGATTGGGGGGGTCAATCAATTCAGGGCAGTTACTTACGTAACCTTTGTTTCTGCTCGCCAGGATGATGGGCCACCTCCTAACCTTGCCGAATCTCATACAACTCACTGGATTCTGGGGCTTCGGGCGCGTCTCCCCTTTTTTTATGTATATGCCGCATCCCCGCCCCCCTCTCATCCCTCTGCCCTCCCTCCTCCAGAGGTGCCCTCTGTAGATGCCTTGGTCCACGACTTATCTGGCATCTGGAAGGCAGACTCCAGTCCCTGCAGCGTGGCTGCTGCCCGGGTATGAAACCAGGCGGACAAAAAGAAGAGACCAGCTCCAATCTTTACCCCCGGAGACCTCCAAGTCTGGCTGTCCGCCAAATAATGTCAGGTTGAAAATCCCCCAGCTACAACTGGGTCCACGCTTCCCTGGGGCCCTTTGAAATCCGAGGCCGAATTAATCCAGTATTTTATAACTCCGACTCCCACCCACCATGCGGATTTCCCTAATTCTTTTCACGTATCCCTCCTGAAGCCTGTCGTGTTTGAACCGCTTCTCCAGAACAGTTGTCCCTCCATTCTCCTGAGTCTGTAGCCTCCAACAAATTTGCAGTCAAAGGAGATCTTGCTATGAGTCGGTTAGGGTAAACGGGGCAATTCGTGTTGATTTGGGAGGGGTTCGGGGTCCTGAGGAGAGAATCATTGGGAACCTGTGAAAACATCCTGGACCGCGGTCTCCCATATTGCGGTTCCCTCCGACCAGAAAGAGGAGGGAGGCCGTGGGGGGTGGGGAGGGCTATCTGTCACGAGTGGTCCGCAGCCCCTCGCCCCCCCGGCTGCGGGCGTGCTGACTCTGCGGCAACCCGCCGGGGTCCGGCGCCCCTGCCAGTCCCCGCTACGGTTCCCGGCAGCCCCCGCTTACCTCTCCGCGCTCCTCGCCCCTACACCCAGCCCTCCCGTTCTCCTGGCCGGCCGGAGCGCGCGTGCCCCGCGCCTGGCGCGCGCCGCGCCGGCTCTCCAGATTTAAAGGGGCAGTACGCCCATATTGGTTTTAAGGCTGGCAGGTGATCCTATTTAAAATCTAAACCCCCTTCCTTCCGGGTCACCTTTGCCGGATCTTTTAGTGCGTTACGCCTTCAGAGAAAGCTCTTCTGTCTTCTGCCTTTGTTTTCCTTCCTGACTTCCGTGTACCTGAAAGCGCTTCGACCAGTGTCTTGACCACTAACCGTTGGCCCCCCACCCGGCCTGCCCTGACCTCTTTGGCCTGTCCCTGACTTCGCCTACGTCTCACGATTTTGTACCACGTACTGGCCTTGGGGCTGCCACCCTGCCACCGCAAGCAAGTCACGCCAGTGGGGCGACCTGTTAGATTCTCCGCCGCAGCAGTCCATCCCGCTTTGCGCGGTGGCTACTGGGTGAAAACCGGGTTTCTACTTTAGATTCCGTTTCCCCCTGGTACGGCTTACACCATCGCTTGCGGTGGTCCAGCGGATCCACTACCTGCATTCGTTACAGCTATCTTGCCTGATCTACTTTTAACAGCATTTAGAGAGATGTGCTTTATAGCAGCTTCATGGACATAGGAGCCTGTGAACACTAGCAGACCCATTGACTTCTATAGGAGAGTTTTCTAGGCATGCTCCGTGACCTGGGAAGAAGTCAGTGTGCAGGAAGGGATGGGTGGGGTCAGCTGTGTCTCTCTTCTATTGTAAATTATGGATCCTGTATCATCTTATCACATTGGTGTCACTTTTCAGTGTAATCCTGCCTGTGTTGATAATGAGGAGACTGCTGAAAAGTTCTCTCCACAGAACAGGAAGTGTTAGACTTTTATAAGGTCTAGTGGCCAAAGTGAAAACTGCAGATTTCAGGATTTTGAACAAATATTGATAGTGAATTAGAAATAAAAAAAAACAAAACCAAATTCTTAACATTATTAAAATAAAATCCTGTGTTAAACAATAGGTCATTTTTGATACCACATTCCGTTTAAGCATCTGCTATTGTGTTGTTTCTAGATACCACAGGGTATCCTCAGAGGTTTTGTGGAGTTCAGGCCTCAATGGGTCAGAGATGTTTTCATGGAAATCCTAAAAAGACCCTATATGTGGAAGGGCGTTCATTAAACGGATCAAAACCATTATTAAAACAATGATCCCGGGGGCGTGGCCGGAAGCCGCAGGAGATGGACGCCTGAGTGCAGAGCTCCTAAGAAGACGGCCGTAAAATCCGAGATAGCCCTGCGATTTCACACCCTAAATGGGTAGAAGGAGAATTCACCTGCAGCGGAACACTCCTGGAAGGTCTTCATCTCGTCCGGCGGCGGTCACAGCACTAGACGTGTTCTTATAGCGATCCCGGCCGGCCGCCGCACTTCCGCCTGCTCCAGCGCCATTGCCACTTGTTGCGCCTCTCTCCGCGAGCGCCACATCAGGGGCTCCTGCCCGAACAGACCTGAGCGCAGGTCCCCTCCTCACTCCTCGCCGGCCAGGAACGAGAGCCTTCACAGCGGCACTAGGACCGCCCGACTCCACTGCAGAGCAGCCGACGGACGGGAACAGCAGCAGGTACCGCGATTTAGCCCAGGCCTGCATACCTCCCTCCTAGACGTGCCTCTGCCTCACTCTCTGCTCCCACAGCCACCCCGCTCATACGCGGCCATGGCTGCCTCTGGGGCCTCACAGGCTAAACTCCCAAGGGCTCAGCAGGCTCCGGCCACCCCCCGGGCTCTTTAACCCCTTCTGGTCTCCTTCCCCAGAAAGAAAGGAGGATCGGAGGGGTGGGAGTCATGATTCCCCGCCATCTTATAATAGGGATTGGGGCGCGGCCCCCAAATCATGGGGGGGTCCCCTGCATTCTCTCCGCCCCTCATAGCCCTGACTCTCTCAACTCCCCCGTGGGTGAGTGTCCTTCATCTTCCTAAGAGAGGAGTAAAAACTTTTTGATGATTTTTCAACCCAAAAAGGCGGAGTAGCTGTGCTCGCAAGAATTAAAATGATGGCTTCTAGGGTGGGGGCCTGGGGACGACCATGCAATCCCCGGAGAATATTTGCTCAATCCACCGGCTATTTCTGAAAGGGACTTCTATCAAAAAAATGGGCCCCCTTAGGGCCCTCGAAATAGAGGTGCCGAAAAAAAGTGCGGACCCGGGGCCCCCCGGGGCCCAAAGGGCAACGAAAACCTGCAAGAGGCTTTGGACCCCCTGTTTCCAAGTGTTGGGGTCCACCTCCCCCCCATTTCAAGTTCGACGGGCGCTAGAGCACTGTGCCCCAAAGGTTCCTCTCCTCCCCCTAGAGACATTATTTGCTGCTTTCTGACTAACCCTGAAAAAACCTTTAAGGGAGAAAGCGAGGGCGTCCGCTTCGGATTCGGGTTCCGATCCAGCTTACCGGACCTGTCATGGTTACCTGCGAAAGACGTCACATGAAACCCCTTCTTAGACCCTTCAAGACCAGCACATCCGTACCGGTGGAACTTTTCCTTTGCCCCCCACGGCCGCAGGAGGGTCGATCGGCGGTCCTAAAATCCTTTCAGATCCCCCTCCCTTCTGCGATGTCTCCGGACCCCTGGCCGAAGATGGAAAGACTGGGAACTGTTTTTTCCCCCCCGCCCGGCTGGCGAGGCCCCCCTTCTCGCAAAAAACGCTCCCCTGGACATTCCTCTCTCCCCAGGGGCCACGGCTTTCCCCCGCGGAGGGGGATGCTTTTTTTTGTTCCCTGGGACACCTGGGTCTCCTGGCTGGGCGGCCTCCTGGGGGCGGTCGTTGGTGGGGGTGTTATTGGTGGGGATGGGCTTTTTTAAAGACTTTTTTTACCCATTTTAAATGTGATTGGGGCTATGATTCCTGCTTTTTTAGCATTTGTTCTGAACGGCCAAGTTTTTTGGGCCCCTTTGTTGGAGTTTGGTTCGGTTGCCCTTCCCTGTTTCCCACTTGTGGGGTTAAGGTTTCGGTTTTCGTAAAGGCGGGGGGGGGCCCAAATTGGGTCATTGGCCCGGGGATCCCTTAGGACCTCCTTAGTGTTTGGGAAAAACACCCCCCTTTCCCCCAAAACCAAGGAGATATGTTCTTGGACATGGCCCCCTAAATTTGCTACTTCTTGGTTAACTTTTGGCTGTGTCTAAAAGGAAAATAGTTTTTTCGTCTCCTCTGTCTTTTTTCCCCTCTCCTGTGTTCTCCCTCCCCCTTGCCTCATAAGGAAAAGTCACTCTTTGCCATGGGCTGGTGGTTACGGGGTTAAAGATAAATAAAAAACCCCTTAAGATTTACAAACTGTCCCAACATGGTCCGCTGTATTATTTTAAAATGTGAAGGGCCTTAAACTGATACTAAGCGACGACTGGCTTGAGGGACTGTAGGGCTCTGGGGCCGATGTTGTGTTTCTACAAAAAACGACTTCAATGCGAGGGGCCCTTTGCATTTCCCGACACTTTACCCTTGGCATTAATGCTCCCAACCAGTTAGGAAAGGGGGGAGTGCCATTTTGATATCAAGCCCTGCCTCCCCGGCCCTTTCCTGCTTATTGATCAGGGGGCTATTTGTCCCAAGCCCCCTCTAAACAAACCCTTTTTGCATTATGTTGTTAGCCCCAACTTGCAGAAAACCCTTTTCTAAATGAGTCTTTAAAAAAATTTTTGGGGGCCCCCCTTCATTTTTTTATTGGGGGAGATTCAACCAAATTTTTTTCTGAGGTTAGGATCGTTCCACGGGGGGAGTGGGGGCTTGGGTGGGGTCAGACTAGACTTTCCTCGGCTTCGGGAAAAGCTTATTGGGGCCCCAAGGATGTTTGATTTGTGGCGGTCAACCACCCTAAGGAAAGGAATTTACCTTCTATCGCCCCCCATAAACCCATTCCAGATTAAAAACTTTTTTTTGGGGAATGTCCCCACGCTGCGAGCTCTCTCAGGCTCTAAAATTAAACGTCACGGGTGGACCCGCCCCGGTCAGGTCGATCTAAATTTTAGGTCCCCCCCGGCTGAGTCTGTAATGGGGGTTTTAAAAAACAAAATCCCTTTTAAAAAATCGCCCCACAGGGTGGGTTGCGGACGCCTGACGGCATTTTTTGACTTAAACGGGGATCGGGACATCAGTGGCACCCGGGGGAAACCCACAAAGCGGTTTTTGGGGGGGGAATGTTGCTCTGGGTCCAAACTTAAAAGGGATCCCGAGGCCAGGAGACTTTCCCCTACGGAAGTCTTAAAGCATCCAAAGGAGTGTCCGGAATCCGATACCCCCCCCTGGCAATGGGTCGGTTGGAATGACATGTGGAGGTTCCCCTTACTCTAAACAACGATTTTTGGTTTTTAGCAATAAAAGCCCACCTATTTTGGGCCCCCAGTAAAAGAGGGGTTTAGTCTTGCCTCGGAAATTAGGGGAAGGGACGGTATCCTTTTTTACGACCCAGAGTCCATACCCAAATTTTTTCGCTTTTTCTCCAAACTTATCATGCCCTCAAAAACCCCCAAAGGAGGGGGGGGGAAAAAAGGTGTTTCGGCCTCCTTGTCCCCCCCAAGTCTTGACCCTTGTCCCGGGCCCGGGGGGAGGGGGTTTGGGCTGGAGGGTGCTGGCCTCCGGGGGAAAGCCCCGGGCCCGGGGAAGGAATTTTTTAAGGGGGTTTTGGGGTTTTTCCCCCCCCCTTTTTTTTTTTTTTTGGGGGGGGGGGGGCTCCCCCATCCTACAACCCTGTCCCATCTTCTCACCCCCATTACAAGGCTAATAAATTTTAGCGGATAGGGAGTTATGGCCCCCAGCCCTTAAAATGGACATAAAAATTTTCCTAAAATACTGGCCCTTTAGTGGTGGGAAAGGGGTTTGGCCCATAGGCCTAATATTTGGGAGGAGTACTGGAGCCAACCATTGATTTCGTGAGTGAAAGCTGAATCTCCAATTATTTTAATAACGGTTTACGAACCCTTTTTTACTAAAAATTTAAATTTGGGCCCTCCTCTGTGTAATAGGTGTATGTGCACCAGCCTCTTGGTATGTTCTGGATTGCCCTAAAAAAAAGAGCGTATTGGATTTTTTTTGTCCAAATTTATCCCGGTATTTTTCAAATTTCAGTGAAGATGAAACCCTTGGTTTGTTTTTGGGATTGTAGGAGACTTAACGGTTTCGAGGCTGAGAAAACGCAATTTCTAGACTTTTATTTTGGGAGGAAATTTTAAAAGCGAAAAGTGGCTGGTGCAGAACCCCCGCACCACAGGAGTTTTTTAATAAAGTGAACTGGCGATTTCTCTGGAGAGGGGGTGTATTATAAAAAGAGGAGCCAAAAATTAAATATAAAAAAATATGGGCTAAATGGCTGGGTACTTTGGTCTTGTTTTCACCGAACTTGTTAGGGAGAGGGTGTTGGGGGTCTCGGGTTTTGGGTTCCGGGGGCTGTGTCTATGGGGAGTTGTGTGGATGGAGGCCGTCCCAAGCCAGGTACAATTTTTATTGTGACAAGAAATGAATGTTATTAATATTGAAAAATTTGTGTTGTAATGGTTTTTTACTGCTTGAATCTGGGATGGATTTGGGGGGGTGGGCTTGGTTGTGTTTTGGGGGTAAAAGTTAAAAAAATTTTGGGCTTTCTTTTAAATTATGTTTCTTGTTTGTACTTCTTTATATTGAAAAATAAAAGTTTTTTGGTTAAAAAAAAATACTGGCCCAAAAGGTTGGGGATTTTGGTTCCCCCGTGAAAAAAAGAAACCCGGTTGGGGTTTTTTCCCCCTTTTGTAGGGGGGGACAACATAGGACGGGGGTACGATCTGATGAGGTCTTGAACGCCGTCGGAAAGGCCCCCCTTCTTAGCCTTGCGCAAAAAAAACGGCCTTTGACCGGCTGGGGTGGCCATTTTTTTCGAAAATTGGTGCATTTGGCTTTAAGGGACCTTTCTTGCTGCTTTGGATCTTTACTCCTCCCCCCCAGCGGGATCAAAAAATACCCAAAATTTCCCCCTTTAAGTTAAGAACGGTATAGGCAGGGTGCCCCTTGTTCCGCTTTTTTGTATATGCATTTAGCCCTTTGGCGGTGGCTATTAGAAGCCCTTGATAGGGGGGGTTTGGGTTTTGGACAAGGGTTTAAGCTCCCATGTTCGAGATATTTTTGCTGCATTGACCCATTACATTTCCCCACTCCCCCCCCTGCACACACTTTTGGAGCGGTTTTGGTTCCCCGTCGGGGTATAAAGTGAATACCCCCAAAAAAAATAGGCCTCCCCCTCAACCTCCCGCGTGCCTTCCTCTCTTAAAGTAACTTCCCTTATAAATGGCAGACACAATCCTGAAATAAACTTGGTGTTTTTGTTACTGCAGATATGATCCCTTTCCCCGGTAATTTCCCCCGTCTTTTAGGGAGCTGAAGGCTCTCCTTCAAAAAAGGGACTCGCCAATTTTCCTTCTTCGGTGGATCAACACGTCAAAATGTCTGTTTTACCCAAGTCTTTACCTTTTTTAAACCTTGCCCGTGGCGGTCCCCCTGGGGAGTTGAAAACTTTTCAGGGCCCGCCTCCCTTTTTTTTGGGCTCACGGGGGGCATAGGGTGGTGGGTGTCCTTGTGAGGGGGCAGGGGGGGGGGCTGTTGGTTCCTAAATTGTTTAAATTTTTTCTGGGGCCCGCATCTCTGTCGTATCCTGCTGGTCCCCCCTTATGTCATATTTTGAATGGATGGAGGTGGAGAAATTTTGGTTGGCCCCTACACACCTAATGCTTTCCCCGTGGCATCCCCACTTCTACCGGCCCGGGGCCGGATTTGTTGGCCCGATTAAATTCCCCATCCAAATTGGAGGCTCTTAGGGATAGGTTCCCCCTGGGCCCCAACCCGGGTTCCTTGGCCTCTTTTGTCTGTACCCCCCTCTTGACCCCTAGCTCTTGGGGATTTTTTCTCGGCCTTGGTGGGGCGGGGTTCTTCCCCTTGTGATATAGCGAGGGCGAAGACGCAGGTTGCAAACCTTTTAGGCTCTTAAGGGGACCACGGTTTGCCGCCGGCTTGGGGTTTTTATTATTTCCAGTTTTCCCCCCTCCTTTTTCCCCGTAGGGGGCTGTACCCTCTCCCACCCGACTCCCCTTTTAGTCTCTCTGTAAAAAGGTGTCTGAAAAGGGTTAATTTCGGGATTACTCCTCTTTAATTTTTTCCCCCTCAGAGAAACCCGTAATCCACAGATAATGAGGAAGTGGGAAAGTTATATCGGAGGCCTATTCCTATTCGGTTGGGAGCCATTGGAAAGGCGGCGGCCAGTACAGTCTGTGTTACCCAGAAGGAGAAAATTAATAGATTCTTTTTTTTGGTACCACACACCAGCATACTTCACGGTGGTTCCCTCAAACCTCTCCTAATGTGGAGATGCAAGTGCAGTTGGGACTCTTCCCCATTTTTCTGGGAATGCCCCACCTTGCGGATGTATGGTTCAGGTTGGGATTTCTGAGAGAGTCCCGGGGTGGGATACCGCTTTACCCCCAATGATATACTTTTTTGTGATAAAGGGTGGCTAGTTTATCCTCACAGCGGCCCCGGTGCCCGATCCCCAGAGTGGAAACAAAAAGGGCACTTGGGTGTTGAATTTGGCATAGGGGGAAGGGGGGCGCAGAAAGGGCAAATGACAGCCCCTACAAAATGTGGATTTCTTTTATAGGATTGGTCCCCCTTTGGGCACTTTGGTTCTTTAACCCCTCTTGGTTTTATAGAAATTTATGCTGCTGGCCTTAGAGGCCCCCCCCCCCCGACTCCCTCCTCTCCCCCTCTCCCCCTTCATGTCCTCCCCTTTGTGCGTCTTTCTCGTTGTGTGTGGTTGGTTCCTGACTATTAGTTTACATTTCTCAATATCGCTAGGTTCTTTACTCTGAAGATTGAAGATTTGTAGTACTTTGTATTCTGATGAGGCAATAGCCTACGAATGTCCTCTAAGTTCGGATTAGAGGCAGATTTTCATTCTGAGCAACTGAAGGGACAACCTTTCAGAAGTTTTCCTGTAATGTTGTTTGTGTATATGAAAAATTGTAATAAAATTTCAATTGAAAAAAAAAAAAAACAATGATCCCAGCTACATGCCTGAAAAAGTATATTGATTTTAACATTGTGTCACCATCAATAACAAAAATAAAGCTCTAATTGATATATAGTATAGCTGCAGATTGATGTGCACTTGACGTGGCCTGTGATTGGCTGCACCTGTGACGTGACCGATGGACATTCAGAGTTACTGCTGAGATCACTGGGACGGCTATTGGGCCTAAACGGGAGCGTCCAGGAGGTGAGTATGATTCTTATCTTCCGTTTTTTTTATTATGCCCTGACAAACAAACTTTTAACTCCCAGAACACCCTATTTGAGGGTCATGGTAGAATCGCCATTTAAAACTAGAAAGCAGATTACTCCTCCCCCACCCCAACATGTTTTGTTGTATAAATCTTCTAGGGGTATGGAACAAATGCATTTGTGGGTGGTTTTAATGTTATAACTGATTGGTATAGCTACCCTACTTAAAGATTATCGACATAGCACTAACATATATTTTGAGTCATATGTATTTCTTCCCTAACACGAGATCTCATTAACATTCCATATAGTTATGTTGGTTATGGGTTAAGCAAATGAAGGCTTGCAGGAAGATGACATTGTCCCTTATATTCCGAATAATTCCTCATGAATGTAAACATGTTTTAGATTCTTACACAACCCATCTATCATGTCCTTAGAGAAATGTGCTGTTTACCTTAGATCACTTCACCTTAGGGCTTGTATATCACTATGCAAGCATTAACATATTAAATAGGAAATGGTGCTATGTGCATAAACCAGAGGACACACACTTACTAATAATTACATCCATCTGAACCATTGTATCCATTTACACCAACTAGGCAAAATGCATATATTTCATTTATACCAGTGACCATGGGGAAAAGAAGTGAATCAATGAAACAGTGTAGTTAAATCAAAACAAATGTGACCACGGTAATGAATGATAGTAGCTAAGAATACATTATGTAATAAAAGCGATAATTAATGTATGTGAATGGACCTTGCCTGGACAACAAGTAAAATAAGCCAGCATTGATGTCATCTGCTGAGGCCTATTCTACATTCACATGATAAGTCTCATAAAACATTATAACCAGCAGTATTGTCAATAACCATGTTAACCCCTTCGGGTCACAGCTTTTTTCTGATTATTTTTTTTCCTTCCCTTCCAAGAGCCATAACTTTTTTATTTTATACATAGCCAAGATATACTTTTAACCCATGACTGCAACAGGACGTCTTGGTATCAGTAAATTCCTATGTAGTGGGAGTAATCCAGCTACATAGGAGGCTTGTGTCAGCAGCTAATTACAGCTGACACCCGCCGCTAACAGCAGGGAATAGAGCTGTCTAACCCTTCAGACACTGTGGCGATTGCGTCAGTTCTTCGCTGTGATTGCCACCAGAGGCGTAGTTATAGGGGTGCAGAGGTAACAATTGCTACCGGGCCCTGCAGCCTGAGGGGGCCCAAAAGCCCTTCTGCCACATAAGGAGATACCAGTATTGTAAGTGGCACATGGTAGCTGGGGGGCCCATTTGCTTTTTGCACTGTGGCCCAGGAGCCTAAAGTTACGCCTCTGATTGCCACTACTACGGCCATACCATCGCCATCACCTTGCTATTATTCCTGTTCCAGGCAGAAAGTAATAGAACCAACATCTTTAAACACTCTTCCGCAGAAGAGTGTACAGAAGATGGCATCCCCCAGCGGTCAGGAACCCTAAGGAGGCTTAATGTTAAAGTGCAAAAAATTTAAATAAAAGTTCAAATCACCCCCCTTTGCCATTTTACAAATAAAGAAAAAAAAGTTACACATAATTAGTATTGCTGCATCTGTAAAAGTCCAATCTATTAAAATAGAACACCATTTATCTTGTACACTGAACAATGTAAAAGAAAAAACATTTCAATGCTCAAAATTGCATTTTTTTGGTCATTTCACGTCTCCTAAAGATTGGAATTAAAGTGACCAAAAAGTCACATCTATCTCAGAATGGTACTAATAAAAAGCACACTTCAGCCCACAATAAATGCCCCCTCACTCAGGTCTATAAGTGGAAGAACAAAAAAGTTATTGGTCATAGAAAATGGCGCTGCTGCATACATTTAAGAAATAGAGAATGTTTAGATTTTTTGTGTGGTACTAAAACATAATGATAACCCTATATGTTTGGTATTGACAAAATTGTATCAAAATTGTATCAACCTGCAGAATACAGGTAACACATCATTTAGACCGAAGAGTGGATGCCATAAAAACAAAACCCCCACAAACACGGCACGATTATGTTTTTTTCAGATTTCACCTGATTTAGAATTTTTTTTCATTTTCCCAGTATATTCTATGGATGGTCCATGAAACCATTAAAAAGTACATCTTGTTTTGCAAGATAAAAGCCCTCATATGTCTATGTAAAAAAGCGAGGATCCATATTACTATGACTGGCTGTTAGAAAAGGGTTAATGGTGGCACTGACCATAACATATACTATACTGGGAAACCCCCAAATTCAATGCGGTGTAACATGAGAAAAACGCCATTGTAACATTTTGCTGAAATCTGGACAATCTGTTTGCCATGGGAGCGGAATCTTTTCCCCTGGAGCAGCGCTTTGCCTGCTCCATGTCATCAATAACACTCCTCATGTGATGAGGCTGAAGATATGGGAGCAGTAGCACTGGCAAGACCCAATACCGCTTACTCTTGGCACTGCATTGAACTAACTGGACCAACTAATTATATATTTTGGGAGTCGGACTCGGTCCATTTTATAACGACTCCGACTCCTGCAAATTAGGCACCGACTCTGACTTCAAATCTACGACTCTGACTCCACAGCCCTGCTAATATGGCAGCTATGGAGGCCTGCATGATGCTTCCGGCTGCCATAGCAACCAATTGTCACCCCATGATTACATCTATTCATTCAGACACCATGGTCGCTTCATGTGTCTAAACTGTTAAACAGCAGGAATCGGAGCCGGCTCCAAACCTTGCTGATAGCGGTGGTTGCCAGCTGTCATTAACAGCGTGTGAGCCCACGCCATACACCCTGAACATTATTTCGATGTATGATTACGTCCAAATGCAAGAAGGAATTAAGGCTGTACTGGTGCAGGTTACTAACAGCACAATAATGCACTATTTCTGCCCCTGCAAACTAGTAGGACAGATGGAATTTTTAATTTAGCAAAATAAATATTAACATCATCTGGAGCTCTCTGGCCCTAAGAAAGGATATTTAGCCTCTCCCTACATTGTGGTTTTTGTTTAGCAGGAGGGCAGTTCCTTAGTAGGGAATATTTTCCTTCCCTGGGTATGGATAAAATTTAGACAAGACTATGGCATAGTAATAGCTTTCATTAGGATATGTTCTCATGGCTTATTGTGACACTTAGGGACTCATGTATGAAAACTGTCTAGGTCTAAGACTTTCTTTGTTGCCCATAGCAACCAATCAGAGTTCCCATTTCATTTCTTATAGTGCTCTGAAAAAATAAAAGGGGGGCTCTGATTGCTTGCTGTGGGAAACAAAGAAAGTTTTAGACCAAGACAGTTTTCATACATCTCCTCCTTAGTTCTCACAGCTGATTGTAAATCAAAACCAGAAATGGGTCCAAAACGAAGAAGAGATGGGAGCTTTCTCATTATACTATTTCTCTCTACAGGTTTTGTTCCTGGTTTTGGTTCACAGTCAGCGCTAAAAAATAAGCGTCAAAATAAGCTGTGTGAATATATCTATTACTGACTCCTGCACACACTTCTCTCTCCTCTTTTGGCTGCCCACCATGGTCCTCCATTGATACTAAACTCATCATAACAGGTGGTGGGTTGGCTTAGGAATAAAGCTTCTTCTTGTCATCGCAGCACCAGACCTCAGCTTCTCTCTTATCAGACAGAGAATTAATACATTTTTCTATGTAATCATTGAACTGTAAGGCTTTACAGTTACAGCTGCACAGTCCTCTGTATCACCCCCCTGCACCCATCAATATGATCAGTGCAGAAGAGGAAGCTGCGTTCACCTTGAACAATGCTGAAGCCTGCAGAGTACTCACTGGACCCCAAGTATGTATCATCAACTCTTCCACTGCACTAAACTACCTGAGATTTGGACATTAACCCTTCCAGTGCCCTACATCCACAGGGGTTTAGAGAGAAACCCTTTTACTGCTCTAGACCATCAGAGATTTTACAATAACTCTTCTACTGCCTTAGACCACCAGGAATATCACCATTAAACCTTTCTGTACCACCTGTAATGCAGAACCCCTTAATCATTTACTGCGATGCAAGGGATGCAAACATTAACCCCTTCTCTGTCGTAAACCACCAGGGGTGGTATAGTGAACCCTTACCCTATCCTTTATCACCAGGGATGCCAACAATATTATATGCCCTAGATCACAAGGAATTCTGGTAGCTACCCCTTCTCTGGTAGGCACTATTCACATCTTGTTTTTGGCTCCTGTTCATGCTATTTGCAGTTGGGTCCCTAGACTTCAATAGGACAAATTAGACTATGTTTACCCTATTTAGTGAACATATACCGTTTCTGCATTGGACACAAATGTGTGGTAGACCATGTCCATTTACTAAAAAGAACACTCGTAGTCCTATTGAAGTCTATGGGTTCATTGCAGAATCCGTTAGGATACATTTTTGATGGATACCTCGCATGGGAGCCAAAAACGAGATGTGAATGGGGCCAACAGACATTAACCGCTAAAATGTCCTAAATCACCATAGTTGCAGACATTTACCCCTTCCCAGCAATATATTTCAGTGATATCATTATAACATCATTAAAGGGATTTTGTAAATTGTCAACGTCCCCGTTGGAGGTTGGCTCATAGATTGCTATAAGCCGGCCTCAGAGGACGGGGAGATAGCAGCGCTTGTGGTTATTCCCGTTCCCGTTCTCTTCATATAGATGAATGAGTGTACTCAGCTATAATCGGAACTTCCATAGATATGAATGGTGGAGAGTGCACATGCGCAGCCATCTCCCTCTTCTCTGAGGCCGGCTTGTAGTGAGCTATGAGCCGGCCTCCACAAGCGACTGCCAAATGGCAGAACCCCATTAACTGTCCTAGCGAGTTTTAGATAACTACAGTGATCATCCAGCATACAGTATTGATTAGTTCTGGGAAGACCATTGTATTATGAAACAATAACTCTGTGGAAAACAGGTAATTGGTTCCAAAGCCCCAAACTGTCACCAACATAATGTAAAATGAAGATTAAAGAAAATTATGCAGATAACTAACCCAGAGTAATCGCATCCTTACATTAGAAAGAGCTGCTGGAAGCTGGAAATCACTTTCTATCTTGTGGGCAGGAGCTTCTTTGGGGTCATGTGCTTTATATGCAATATGCCAGAATCGGGGCCCTCGCCTGGTGCCCAAAGGAGCCGCTCATCCTGGCACATGTAAGAGCAGTACAGGACTTGTAGTACCGCACTATAGTGTAGAGAGGTGCTACTAGCCCGCCAAACACTTGTATGATACTTCACGAAATACAGGAAGTTATACAAGTTAAAATGTTCATAATAATTGCCGATCAGTGTCTGGGACATTGTATCTTGATACCACAATCAGCATACAATGTCCCAGGAAAGATCATTGTATGTTGAGAATCTTGTATCCTTGAGATTTATTGTCACCTCTGCCCGCCGCCTGCAACTGAAAAATTTCTCCCGAATCCGCTCATTCCTTAAAGGGGTTGTCTCACTACATTGATTCATCTTAGATGCTTTTGGCCTCAGTCCTGTTTTCTGGTTTCATTTTAATTCAGGGGCGTGTTTACTGACTTCAACCTAGGCTGGCAGTATGAACCAAGTCGTAGCTAAAGCAACCAGTGCTGGCCGGCCTATCGGAGAGAGTATTTAGCTATAGCGACCCAGGAGCTGATGTAGCCCATATACGGGTAAATCTCAGAATAGATAGGACACCTGTTAATGACATATATTGGCAAAGTGACTTGTTTTTTCAAGATCTTGAACATAAAAAGCAATCCTTGTAGTGAGAAAACCCCTTTAACTCTGAAAGCACAAAAATGCTGGTCCACGTCCTTGCCAATTCCTGCCTAGACTACTGCAACATCCTTCTCTGTGGCCTCCCAGCTAGCACCCTCGCTCCCCTCCAATCCATCCTTAAAGGGGTGTTATCGTTTCATTAAATGGTCTTCAGAATAAGGGGACAGTGAAAACAAGCAACTTTGCTATTGGATGTCATTAGCAAAGCTGCTTGTTCTCTCAAATGTCCCCTTATCATGTTTTTATTTACACTGATCTCCAGTGGTGGGTCTAATCCCTCCTGATCCTCCTCCGTTTCGATTCACTAGCTTAGAGGCTATTTAACATTCTGACAGCCCCTGGTTCGCTTCACAGAGCTGTGTGTCTGACTCAGAGTAGGGCTGTAGTATTTTCTGTCTCCACAGCCTACAGAAACACACTGCAGCAGATTGTACATGAAAACCAGAACAGTTTTTGTCCCTTGCCACTCTCCTGCATACACTCAGATCTGTGCCGTTCTAGAAAGCTGTAATATATCTCCAGCCTGTGAGAGATCAGTGGCTCAATAGATTGAATGCAGCCTGTGGTATGCATACAGCTCTTATAAAATAAGACTGATAGAGAGACCACAGTACATATGGGATTCAGAGGGAGGGGATCTCATCCACATGAAGTGGGGATGATGTCAATCCAGCTGGGAGGGGAAGAAACGCACCTGCATTCACAAAAAGAAAAAAAAAAAAGCGACCTGGAAGCTGAGACCAGTGTGAATCAGCCGAAGTAAGATGCGAATACATCCCCTTAAAGCTCTGTGGGCTTCCCGTCTATTCACCTCCTCCTCACTACTCCCTGCCTCTCCCCTCTGCCAAACCCTTCACTGCTACCCATTGCCCAGTTGATTCCAGTTCAAGCTATGCAAACTTGACCTACAAGGATCTCCATGACCTCTTCCCCGCCATTACGTATCTGCCTTAATCTCTAAATACCTCCCCGCACGCAAACCTCCGGCTCCTCACGAGGACCTTCTTCTCTGCTCTCCTCTTTATCAACACTCACATATCCCGTCTCACAGACTTCCCACTCGTTTCTTCTCCCCTCATACTCCTGAACTCACTCCCCAACACATCAGACTCTCCCCCCTCTCACTAGCCTCAAAGCAACCTGAAAACCCATCCTCTTCAGATTGCCTATAACCATCATTTAACCGGGTTGCACTGCTCACCACACAAACATGTCTCCCCTCACCTCTGTCTCTTCCTTCCTTCCTGTGAGATTGTAAGCCCCACGGGCAGGGTTTCTCTCTCCCTCTGTACCAGTTGTTAGTCACTATGGTCACTTTGTAATTGTTTGACCATTGTTATATGTTATTACCCGCCTGAAAATGTACAGCGCCTGGAATCAAGGGCGCTCTAAAATAAATGATAATAATAATAATAATAATAATAACTTGATGGACCAAGTTTTCTGCTCTTCTGAGGAGCCCCCATACCACGCCAGGAGCTGTCCACTTCTCCCCGGCCTGATGGAGTTACATTTCATTGGCTGGCCAAGCTGCCTTGCCCACACCTGGGTACAACCCGGGCACAAGTCAATCACTAGTGACCTCCATGGCTGGAAGCCACAGTCCCAGTGGTGATCCCTGCTAAGGGCATGTTCACACAGCATAATTTTACTCTTGTTTTGATGCGTATTTTACGCTGCCGTACACCCAAAATGAGCTTCAAACAATGTTCTATGCAGCTATTAGTGATTCCAATGTAAAATATGCGCCGTTATTCACGCAACTCGTATTTCACAAGTGTAAAATCCCCATAGCGACAATGGTGAATCGTATTTTTGGCGCCGCACAATACACACAACACTTTGCAAAAAATACACTTCAAAATACATCTGTAATCGGCGGATTTTGAAGCACATTCTGAAGTTTATAGTTATTCTTCAATATTATGTTGTGTGAACATTACACTTCAAGAGAGGAATAGAGAAGCACAACTCTAGTCCTGCTCTCCAAACGCGGACACTGCGGACACCATCAAACACAATGGTGCCCTTCGTGGTGTGTATAGCGGAGCCCGGCTCTCCACACTGCAGGGGGTGTGCGCCTGCGCAGTACGTTGGTCTCCATAGCAACCCACGCTGCTCCCGGCTGTGTACACAGAGCGCATGGAGCAGTGCGGGCCGGTGACGCTGCGGGAGGTGAGTGATCGTTGTAACGTTATCCGTTATCTCAGCGCGGACGGCGACAGAGTTATCAGCGCTGCTGCCCTGTATGGCTGGATGAATCGGATGAAGAGGTAAAGATGCAGAGGAAGGTTATAATGAGCGGGGAATTCAGGATCCATAGCAACCCACTGATAACACCAATAACACACATACCCCCAGAAGACTAGTGTCCCCTAGTGTGCCCCTCACTGATGCCTCACTGATGCCCCTTATACTAGTGTGCCCCTCACTGATGACTCTTATACTAGTGTGCCCCTCACTGATGCCCCTTATACTAGTGTGCCCCTCACTGATGCCCCTTATACTAGTGTGCCCCATACTGATGCCCCTTATACTAG